>BQNB010066579.1:0-34510 GCA_026074375.1 Tanacetum coccineum
GTCGTTTCACAAAAACCTTAATCATGCCTCTATTATTATATAGATGGTTAATATCTTTCGTCCACATTTTGTTAGGATTAAAAGTCTTCTTGATGTTGTTTGGATTACTGCTGCTCATGTTTGTGTTAATGCTGCTCAGCTGGAGTTAGTACTGCTCAGAGATTTCAAAGAAAATATGCTAAGTGTTTACTACTACTAGTACAAAAAGTTACTACTGCTAGTACAAAGTTAAGACTGCCCAGCTGAAGTTAATGCTGCTAGTGAAAATATGCTTGAAGTTACTACTGCTAGTGAATATCAAGTTAATGCAAGGTTAAGACTGCTCAGAGATAAGTTAATGCTGCTAAGGTTAATAAGTTAGTACTGTTTTGTTGTTAATACTACTTATGATATGTATTAAGTTATTTGTTTATAGAAAATATTTCATGGATTACTTAGAGAAAGTATTGGATAACTCGACAGGGCTCCTTGTTGAATAAAATCGAGGTTCTAGGTCATATAGTTTGATATCTTTTTTATTTACTTTATCAATTTTCTAGCTTCAAGGTCTTTGTAACCTTAATACTTTAAGAGTATTCCGTATTATTATCATTAATATTATTTGGAGCTTAATTGTGAATTTGTATGTTTATTACCGTTTCATTGATAAGTCTTCTTAATATTAAAGATTAGATTTCGCATAATCTTTAATACATTCAAACATAGTTTATACTATAGCTGTGTTAGATTTATCTAATATAACTAAACCTTAAACAAGCTTAAGGAATTCGATCTATTGAAGTAGGATCAACAACTTTTAAATACATAATATTCCATTCAGTTATGAAACTCCAATTCTTTTCTCAAATAATACTTTAAGTCTGCTCCTTGAACCTAAGTTTTTCGATTGAGGTCAAAATACTTAATGAAATCATTTATAAATAATTACACAAAACATTTTTACAAACTCTAATGTAAACGCTTATACAATAGGTTGTTTTCGCAAGGTATATTACTAAGTAAAGCTTATTAAATAGGACGTGGCCGGGTACCGTTGCAAGTTTAGTTAGAGATCATCCACTATTAGCTACCATCATCTTATTTGAGGTGAGTTCTCGTAGCCCCATTTTTAAACTCTTTTCCGTTGGAGGAAAATGATACTCAAAACTTATTTCAACTACTTTTAATACTGTGCAAAAACTTTTTATTTCTTTTTGGACAATGCTATGTGCCTATGATTGTGTATATGAATGCTGTGTGAACACTATATGAATGCTATGCGAACACTATGTGAATGCTATGAGATCTATTTATGCGAAGTTCCAATGTGAATTTTTGCTCCACACTATTTAGCCGACTGTGTAGCGCCAGCTGGTAGGCGATAGGTCCGAAGGACTATAAGCGCGTGGGGACTCTATTGTTTTATTGATTTGGGTTGAGATACCCTGGTATGATGTGTTGAATTTGTTGACAAATTAAATACTATTGTATGCATTCTGCTTTCATATTGCACACCTATCCACTCTTAAATTCTAGCACACCAACTGGGTTTACTTCTAAACCTACGAGCTCACCAACGTAATGTTGACCCTTTCGAGTATTATTTTCAGGTGATCATGTGACAACCGTCAAGCTCAGGTTAACAACCATTAGAGTTTTATAACGTCTTTGACTAAATTTACTTGTATAAATTATTTTGTGCTTGTCCAGTCATTTTGAGCTTGAATTGTTTTTTTATTCAACCTCGATTACGAGCATAGTCCTTTTGAGCAATGATCCATATTTCCAGGTATTAGTTAACCCCGTACACTTTATAAATATAAATAAATATATTTATATTATTATATATGTGGCCAATAAAAAAAAATAAATTTTTAATGGTTAACCGAATAGGTTTTTATTCCTCAAACAGTCTAAACGTACATTAAATATGAACCCACTTAGAAAAATTAGTATAACATGCTTTACGTATTTTTTATTATTTTTACATATGTAAACCTATATATTACAATTATAATTTTTTACATTATGTTTCACTCTTCGTGATTGCCGTCTAACCTTTACAATATATATACCGATTTACCCATTAACCCTAAATATACCCGCCTAACCTCAAAATTATACATCTCTTACATTTCCTTTTTAAGACTAATGATGCTCAATTATCAAACACGTTATTATATCTAATGAAATCTATTTGATAATTAGGTATGAGTGACTATTTAGCTAATATCAACACACTGCTATACTAACTAGTAGATTAGATACTGGCTTAGTGACTAAGTTATGCAAATGGTCAAAACATGGATTATCTACACTAAAATAGATAATTGATCCATACACTTTTATGTGTAATATGTAAGTATAAAAGTAAGCAAATCTCATTCCATGCACATCTGATGTACGAAAATTAATAAGTAATAAAGAAAGTAATCTAAATTTTCAATCGTAGATATACTGCTAGAATGGTGGAATATTTAAAAAAAAAAGGTGGTATACAATAGAAAGGTTTTATATTTAAATAAGTATTTGTCTTACGTCACGTCTAGTAAGATCTACGTTCGTTGCATTGCCTACTTGATCGTTATTGCGGAAATCGTTGAACTTGATTTTAACTTCTAAGGTGAGTTCACGTCATCCTCTTTTAGATGTTTTACATATTTTTGGGGTGGAATGCATGAGCTTATTTTAGAACTATTTAACCACTAATAATAAACCTCTTTGTACTATCACGTCAAAGTGACAAATAATGCGAGTGAGTAATCGCATACCCTTTTTTACATAACTGTATGCGAAAATTTCAACTTTATATTTGTGTGCCAATTTTCTGATTCATAATATGTACCAAATGTTGTATTTTAACACTCTTAAATAGATGACCAAAGACATTCTACAAGAATGCATAATCTTCCTGAGTTTTTGGATAGCAACACCAATATTAAGTTATTCATCGATTTGGCTTATGACTAATGTTTACTGAGAGTCTGAGAGTACACACGCATGTTTGTAATAACTTATTAATTATCGTAATGCACCAAATTTATAACTTGATAAATTGAAATTATGCTCCGTAGTTTACTAATTTTTTATAACAGCATAGAAGCATGTATACGTGTTATATACATTGCCAATACATATAGATTCATAAGACTAGTGTATCTAGTTAGTATATGAAATATTTTTTTTAATCTTTTTTGTGTGGGCATACATGTAATACTTGTCAAATATATTTTTACGTATTTTTTTTGAGGTTAAATTTATGATCTTTATCGTATGAATGCTTAACTATTGTCTTATGAATATTTTGTATAGTTTTTTGTAAATACAAGTACTATAGGCGAACTTATAAAACTATTTCTTGTGAGTTCACTTGCCCCATCCTTACTAAATGTTTTTGAAACGTTTTTTGAGGTGATTTACATAAATGATACTAATTTATGAAATTTTTGAGCACACATGCAAAATTAATTTATGTTCGCTTGACTTTGTTAAACTATTTGGACATTTTGAGCTATTGGACTATTGAAGTTTTTTGCACTATTTGGGACTAAATGAACTATTTGGACTTTTTATCTATAATAGACTAATTTTGAACTTGAATAAAATGCCTTTTGAGTATTCGCAAGAATCCCTGTTTTACTACGTCTTATTTTTGAGAAATATTGCAATACTATAACTGAATATTTTTTAAAATCTGTCAATTGCCATATTAAGACATTGCGTACTATTTTATATACGCATGACTTTACTAAATTGAGACTTCTCGTATCATCTTATGATATATGTATGATTTGAAAAACTGTTGGACTTCGCATATTATATTTCTAATATGTAAGACTTGGTTAATATTGGACTTCGTGTATTATATTTCTAATACGTATGGTTTTTATTAAAATGAGACTTCGCGTATTCTATATGAATACGTTGTGTGCATAGATATGAGTGTTGAATGTGTGGGATACCGTTCGTATCCTATGTGTTGTACCGTTCGTACCCCTCACATCGTAGTCCCCAATGGGAACCAGTTACGAGCCCAATTGTATACTAACGTTCTGCACTCTACTATTCATAGTGTAAATATTAAGATAGCGCTATTACAGGTCATTCAACCTCTCGTTCCTATTTTGGAACGCATATAATTTATATTAGGGGCATTTGTGCTAATTTGCACTATATTTATTGCACCGAATTTACTATTAACGAATTGGCTTTGAACATTTAGACCTTTTTTATTAATCGACATATCTTTTATATCATGAAATTTGTGTGTGAATTTATACATACAAGTCTAGTGTATGGCGGGACTGTATTGGGATAAATTCTATGACTCAGGCTATTATGTCTTCTTTTATAAACTATATTTTTGAGACTTGTTCTTTATCATGTAAAGAGTAGGAATGTATATATATTACAAGTATTGTATGAAGCGGGACTCTGCCATGAGGACTTAGTTATAAAAAGGTTTTTTGCAATGAATCATAAACCCTGTACTCACACAACTATTTTCATAGTTGAACCCGTATTTCCTCATGCATTTCAGGTGATCGTCCATTAAGTTTCTTTTAAAGGCCTTGCATTATGAGTCTCAATGTCACCTCTTTAAAAAAAATTAACGCAATTGACGAAGCCTTTGGTGAACTGAAATTTATTGTTTTAAAGCCAATATACGCTAAGACAAATATTGTATATAATGGTACTTATTTTTCTTATTTAATATGTAATGGTGGTTTGCTATTATCATGTGCTTGTGCCTTATGCTGTCACTCCGTGTTTTTGCTTTAGTGGGTGTTACAGATTTGGTATCAGAGTTGTGGCTATAGTGAATGCCAGTTTTTAAAAAACTAAAACCCGCAACTATAACCAAAAAGTATTTTTTTTTTTATATAAAACACCAAACAGGATATGAGTTGACTAGTCTAGACATTGCATCATTTGACCTTAATTAGACGGAACTTGATCAACTCTGTCTAATTCAGGTAGAATCATGGGATGTCGGGAATAGTTACCAAGTATCGTGTTTGGTGGAGTCATAGGTATAAGGTCACTTGGAAGTAGCATTGGTCGTTGTGCGATCAATTTCATGCTTTCCATGTTTTGTTCTATAAGTCCCAATAAGTCATTTATAATGTGATCTTTTATCTTGCGTTCTATGACCAGATAGACTAAGCACGTCTTGTGTTTTGTCACTCATGGTCCTAAGTCACATTCTGTTAACCTTTCCGTATATTATACGATTCAGACGAAGACCCCGACAAATATTAGTATTTATGTTTTCTTCGGATAGACGTCGATAAATTTCGAGTCAGAGCTCGAGACGAGCAGCAATGGACTACGTATGCACACATGTAGAGACTTCGTTCTTTCGCATTTGAAAATAATTCGAGCCTATATTCGTTACCTTTCGGTCTTTTTTTTGGGTCATATTATAAGCCACCCATTTGGCTGCGAATATGAGCAGGAGTGGCTCGATTAGTGCAATAACCGACCTAGTGGTTGATTGATCAACCCAACGACATGTTGAAAATATATGATACTCATAAACCGTCTTATTTTTTGAACTGGGAGTTGAACTACAACGGATAGCCGACTTTTGGAAGTCATTTTATGGCATATATACTCGCTCTCATACCTTAAAGCGGTAACTTTACCTCTGTCATATTTCATTCGTAATAAGAGACAAAAAAATTGTTTTTTCCCCGCGCCAATTATGGCATTTAACAGGGTATATGACCATACCTTGCGTAATGCATGCGACTATTTTCTTATCCATTATGTGGATTAGACTTATTTTTAAACATGAAAGCTTGTTACTACTTATAACTTTCGTATCATGAAGACATTCGATGAGACGGATTACACATTAGTTGCCGTTAGAGCAACTCGAAAGGATGTTATCACTCTATTTGTTTTGTTGTATGACCATCGCCTGGAAGACTCCTTTAAGGAAAATGATTATTGATAGAAGGATAAGAACCTATACTTGTATAAATTGGTTATTGCGTAACATGACAACGATTTCATCCCGGTGTTTCGTATTCAGAATGACCAATTTGGATAAGTCAAATTCCTTTATAAGAAAAAGTTGTACGAATGAAATGTTTTAAAAAAAAACCCTTTTTAGCATGATGCTTTAGTATATTTTAAATAATTGCATTATCTAGTATCAAAACCTATGTACTATAAGGTACGTCTAAACCTAAATTATTGTTGAATATCATTATTCAACCCACCTTTGGAAAAGCATTCTTAACACATAAGTTTGTTTGCGTCAATTTCATTACACTTACCAAATACGATTTCAAAATTTTAAAATCTTGATTGTACACTCCTTGAACTATTTTATTAAAACTCTTTATTTATGATTTTATACCAGAAAAAGCCATCATTAATAGAAGGTTCACTAAGAAATGCGAGCTTTTGCAGACGCATCTTTTTGCACGATTATCATTATAAAAATTTAAAACGATGCATGGAAGAATTTTATCCTTCTCTAAAGTAACTTTTGTGGCATCTCTTTTTACTATGATAAATTATACTTTGGTCAAGCATTGCTCAAATAAATTTCTTTGGAAAATTTTTAAAACCATTTCTCTAAGAAGAAATACGCGCAACCTAGGAACAAATCTTAGAAACCAACTACTGTACCTTCATACTCTTCGAACCTAGAGCAGATATGAGTTGTTTTACCATAGTTTGGGTCGTCAATTGATTTAAAATCTAAAGAGCTTCGACATAGTAGTAATGATGGATTGGCGGACTAGAGTTTTAGCAGACATTTATTGCTTCGCGAAGATTGTTCAAATCCTTTTAGAAGATGGAAGAATTCTAGTGGTACAAGGAGATAGGTCTGAAAAGGACTCGAAGCTAGTATCGGCCTTCAAGATGCGAAAATACATGGAGAAGGACTATGTCACATTTTTGGGACTATTATGTGGACAAGGAGCAATATGAAAAGTATCCAAAATATTACATAGAACGGGATCATACAGGATCATTATCCCCCGGAAGATTTATCTCGACCCCCTACAGCAGGATGTCCGAGTTCTGAATCACCCTAGTGCCGGGAGCGAACACCGTGGTTAAGGCACCATATCATTTGGCACCATCAGAAATGAAGGAGATGTCCAGGAAACTACAAGAACTTTGAGTAAAGGATTAATAAGACCGAGTTCATCACCTTGGGGTGCACCAATGCATTTTGTCAAAAATAAAGACGAATCAAAGTGCACATGTATCAGTTACATGAAGTTGAACAAATTAACCATCAAGAATTGAAACCGTCTTTCTCGAATAGACGACCTATTCGATCAACTGCAAGGGCAACTTACTTTTTAAAGATTTACCTACGGTCAAGATGTAATTAGATAAGAGTCAAAGAAAAAGACACCCTAAGACAACGTTCAGGACGTGGTACGGGCATTACAAATTCATAGTCATACCCTTTGGGTTGATTAATGGATCGATAACGCTTATGTATCTAATGAACAGGGTATGTAGACCCTACTTATATAAGTTCGTAATAATGTACATTGATGATATTCCCATCTACTCATGAAGTAAGGAAGAACATAAACAACAGTTAGATACCATTTTGAGGTTTCACAAGGACAAGAAACGGTATGCCAAATTATCTAAGCGTGAGTTTTGGTTTCGAGAAGTACAATTTCTTAATCACGTGGTCAATGCAAAGGGAATTCATGTCGACCATGTAAAGATTGAAGCTATTAAGAAATGGGTAAAGATCATGATGGATCTTGTGACAAAGTTACTTAGGACGTCGAGAGGGCATGACTCGATATGGGTTATCATTGATCGGTTAAGGAAGTCTGTGCACTTCCTTCTGAACCGAGAAGACTTCAAGTTGGATAACTTTGCCAAGTTACACATTAAGAAAATAGTACCAAGGCATGAAGTACCCATTTCCATTATCTCAGATAAGGATAGTCAGTTCGCGTCGCGCTTTTGGTGACTACTTTAGAAGGCCGTGGGTACTCAACTCGACATGACCACCGCTTACTACCCACAAACGAATGGTCAAAGTGAGAGAATGATACAAACCATGAAAGACATGTTGAGGGTTTATGTGATTAATCTAGGAGGTAGTAGGACACTCACCTACCTCTAGTAGAATTCTCCTACAATAATAATTATCACACTAGCATCAAATGTGCATGATTCGCTAGAATCTATACACGTAAAATATATTAAAATATATAATACGATGGAAAATTTACCAAATTACCCTTGAGGACAAAGGTGAAAAGGAAATTCTTCAAAATATATATAATATAATATAATACGTATCTTAACCGGGAAGTATGATTCCCCGGGTCGTTTTCCCCAACGATTTGTGAAATTGAGACTACGTTTGATGCTTGGACAATGATTTGAATGGGAAACAATAGTTGATTTGATTATCTACTTTTAACAATTAAAATTAACAAGCTCTAACTATTAAGCAAGAAAACAAACAACGGGAATTTAAATTTTAACTAAAAACGCAAAACGGGAACCTTAAACGGAAGCTACAAACCCTAAATTTATAAAATTAAACCTAAATTGAGTTTTTCTTTTTAAATGGACTCTATTTGACTAAAAAGTAAGTTTAAAGAAAACTAGAACAAAAACGGAGTTGAAATGAACGTTAAAACACGAAAAACGAAAACGAGAACGAATCCCGTTCTTTAGAAAACGAAATTTTGCAAATTAGACCCTACGAAAGCAAAACTAATTTTCCTATGAACTTTAGGATAAAAGAAAATTTTCTAAAAAAGATTTATATTTTTTTGATTATTTTTCTATTTTTTATGATTTTTTAAAGTTTTTAATAAAAATAAATGATAAAAAAATACTAAATGAACTCTAAAAATTCTAGAAAAATGACAGAAAATAGCTTAAACTATTTAAATCCTAGGAAAAATAAGCCCGAGATCACAGCTTATTAAATAAGCTGCGAAATAAGCTTTGACAGCTTATAAGGCTTATTGGCCAAAGTTGTATATAAAGAATTGATTGTGCCAGGGTCTTATGAAAAAGACCCAAGGGCACAGCGGTAAGGTGTGGGGTGTGTGTGTTTATAAAAGGTTGAGGTGTTGAGGTCGGGGGTTCGAGTCTTGCTCACCCCCGACTTCCACTTCCCTTTTTTTTGTTTTTATAAAAAACTTAAAGAACAAAAGTTGTTAAGGACAACTTTTTAAGCTACTTTAATAAAAGCACTATAAGCTGAAACTCAAAAATAAGCTCTTAAAGAGCTTTTGAAAAAGCTGTTTACAGGAAGTGAGCTTTTGAGCTCTAAAAGCTAATTTTCACTTTAATGCTTGCACACAACTCATTTTAAGCTCAAATTTAAATCTAAAAGCTACTCTAGAGAGCTTATAATATCTAGAAGCTAAAATAACAAGCTACTTTACTTATTAACACAGCCTGAAAGACTACTAATTCTATAGATCAAAACTGCTAACTCAGGAAAAGTATTAAAAAGGCTCAAAATCAAATTAAGCTAAAATCCTCATTAAGCTACTACTGAACTTAAGCTATTGAAATCTTAACAAACTACTTATAAGCTATGAATCCAATTCATAAAAACAATACTACAAGCTAGAAATCTAAATTTAGAAGCTAATTACTAGTTTACCAAACTGTTTTTTTGGCTTTTTTGAGGTTTTTTATGAACTTTAGAAGCTAATGTACCCTATTAAACAAGCTAGAAATTTAAAATTAAGACTTAATCTATTTTAACCTATATCTAATCTATAAACTAACTAAATTTTAAAATCTAAATCCTACTAAAACTATCTTAAACGATATTGAAAGAAACAGCAGTAGTAACTGCTGTTTACTATCTCCACTGAATGCAATTACAAAAAGGTAAAACCAACTTGCAGTGTCCTTAAGGGAACAAACCCGTACTATACACCCTTATTGGTGGTCTAAACCTCCACATAATCAAGATCCACTCAATAAAGGCTTGGATCAAGTTTTAAGAAGCATAGGAAAGGAAAATTCCCTGGTGCAGGATCAATGAGATTAACCTCAAAAATTATATTAAGCTTAATACCTAATCCTACAAACCTCACAAAACCTAAATCAAATTTGAAAATCAAACTAACCAAAAACAATTTTTCACAATACATTTGACTTTAAAAGGTAAAACTGCTTTAAATCCAAACACCCCCTTTATATTAAGACATATTTCCATTTTTAGCTAGTAAATAAAGAACTAATGAAACAAACTTAAAGACCGAGATGAAAACAACGAGCTTATTAACAATTGAATACACTTGTTTTAAACTATCAATTAAGCTATAGACTAAGAATCTAAGGTTTTTGACTAATATTTATTTTTATTTTTATTGATTTTATGACAGATTTAACAAACCTAAATTCTAAACTACTTTAGCTAGAAATGGATGATGACACATGATGAATAAGCTCAATTAAACAAATAAAATACACAATATTTAGCTAGATAATAAAACAGATTAAGAAAAGATAATAAGCCAACTAAGCAATTTTAAAAAATGCGTTGAAAAGTAAGACATAGGAATTTAAATGAAACCTTACAATATACATTAGAGAATATCTATAGGCACAATATGCTCAAATTGAGCTTATCTATACTACAGCTCTAAGCTGATCCTTTATTGGTAAGCTTGCAAATAAGTCCATAATGAGTTTCTTCCTTTGTAAATCACTTCCAAAACTCACTTATTAGCACTTAATTATATAAGTCAAACAAGAATGTTATCGGTCCTTAGAAAGTCAAACTAGGTCTTGTATTGTAATAGCTAGTCGGGTTCAACGGCTTGGATTGGTTATCTAATATTGTCCGTGTTTCGGGCTCAAAGCCCAAGTTAAACCAAGCCCGGCCCGTTTAGAAAGCCCAAGTGCCAAGCTAGCAAGGCCTGGGTATAAATACCCCTTCACCACACTTGGTGAAGGGTGTTGGTTACTTTTCTTTTTGCTATCTTTTGTAACTCAACCATGTTCGATCTAAATCTTCTTTTTCTCTCTCTTAAAACCTTTCTCTCTCTAAGATTCCATCTTATTTTTCTTCATATTTGGTAAAGGATTATAGTTGTGTAATGGATTAAACTAGTGGGATATCATGTGGTATCACTCGCCAAGGGGTGTTTAGTATTTGATTGTGTACAAATTCATAGGTTCTTATTTGTTTTGTTTTGGTTCGAACTAAAACGCAAGAAAAGAAAAAAAAACAAAGTTTGATCTTTATTTCGTGGCTAAAATGACTAAAGATGTGTACTTTTTGTGTTTAAACAATCCCTTAATCACTTATTAAGGTTCAACAACTTATTTCGTGGTTTAGATAAAAGTAAGAAGAATTTTTTTTCTTTTTCGTCGTTGCGTTTTGGGTATACAAGAGTTGTTCTTCGTTGCGTTTTGGTTACAAAGGTCGTTGCGTTTTGAGAATAGAGACAAACAATTAATGAACATGAAAGTGACATGTTGTACCTAGGTGCGTTTTGATTGGAATGAGTTGACGTTTTTGATTCAAGTCGTTCGTTTGGACCTCAAGCGCCTGCGTTTGGATTCAAGTAGTTAGCGTTTTTGAATGACCATCATAGCGGTTTTGACTAAGAGAACCGCTCCCAAATTAATATACCATTGATTGCCTTTTTGACCAAGAATCGTTGGCGTTTTGACCAAGAATCGTTGCGTTTTACCAAGAAAATCGTTGCGTTTTTGACCAGAAATATATCGTTGCGTTTTTGACAAAGACGCGTTGCTTTTTGACCAAAGTCATTGCGTTTTGACAAAGAACGTTGCGTTTTAACCAAGAAGTGGTGCGTTTTTTGGGTCAAAAGTCACTCTACTGCTTTTGCTCTTGAGTTTTTTATCTACAAGTTTGAGATTTTTCTCCTGCGTTTTGTCCTTTGAAACCATATATTTGAAACCCGTAATTTTTCCCGCTGTAAGGTCGATCCCGCGCACAGTGGTATTGACGAATTTGGGAATATATTAATCACCTTTTAATCAACTTAACAGCAAGACAAACAACTTCAAGACTAAATGACAAAGGCTTTGGACTTTAAATTCGGACTAAAAGGAACAATTACTCAACACAACACAAACACAACCCAATCAAACCAACAATCAACTTAATCATACTTTGAAATGTTAATTATTTATTCTTCTTTCACGGATTCTTTCTAATTTTTGTAAAATCCCACCGAAAATACGATTCTTTTCTCGGTTTTAATCAAAGATTTGTAATAGCTTCGTGAACGTTAATTAATTTAAAACCACGAGATCAATCACATTCAATCTATAAGATCCGATATCCATTTTACAACAACTTTGTCAAAATGTCAAATTCAAATACCAATTTGCAAACCTATCATGCTAATCTCTTCATAATGCGATCATGGAAGCGTAGCAAAATCTTCCACCCAATGTTGGCACCGGTAATTTACGTCCAGTGGAAATCCAGAATCAAAAGATACATTGACACCAAACCGAACAGTGAAACTCTCATCCCATATTGTCCTCCCAAAATCTACCATACACGGATCTATAGGCGAAGAAGACAAATTCCAGTGCTGAAGGTAATTCTGAAACTACGACAGAGAGTAAAGGAGAACCTATAAGAAGTTTTCAAACAAGACATTACGTGATCAACTGAATGCTAAGCAGAAAGCCGTTCAATCCATACTCACAGATAGATAACGATATCTACTCCACAGTGATGCTGTCCGAAATGCATGTGTAATGTGGAAAGCAATTGTTAGGTGATACAAGGTAATCAATCAGTGTTTCAAGATCTTTGGAAACCAATTTATATGTGAGAGATTTGAAAATTTCCACATCACGGGATGGTAAAATCACTTGTTTCGTATTACTCAACTGGTTTTTATAAGATGATAATGAGCTTGTCCAAATCAGTGTCATGTTACTAATCTCAGTGAATGTCCAGGTCTACTTCAATTACAAACCGAAGGGCAAAGGTTTGTGACCTTGTAAGCAGAGTCAAGAGCTGAAACTGTCCTCCTATCACAAAAGCTTTATGCCATCTGAAGCATCACCAGAAGAAAGTCACTGAATTAGGAGCTGAGAGGAGCTAGCACATACTGTTTTGTTAACCCCTTGCGACTTGTGGCGTCAACAACAACCAGTTTACCATCAACAAAACCATCCCAACTCAAAACACCTCAATATGCCTCCACCAAGATCGCAACAAGCCTACCAAAAACTGAGGAAAAGCAATTGTTACCTCATTCTGCTCCTACTTATGATCCAGAACCTCTAATACGGGTTATTGAAGAAGAGGAAATGTCAAAGGAAAAAGGGAGATTGACAAACACATGGCTTTAATTTCTCTCTTCGTGTCAAGAAAATCAACAAACCTAACCAACAACAAACCTTCAACTTCATCAAACAACCAGTCGATAATCAACGATAATTCTACAAGAATCAACATAGGTACTGGTATGATAAATCAAGGCAGTTAATGTTGTTGGGGCGTAGGGAAAATGTAGGTACTCCGGTAGTGCAGAAGTCTTGGGATTCATGTATAACTTATGGAATATGCATGTATCAAGGAATGTCCAGAAACCAAACGAGTAAAGGATCTGCTTATCACAAGGAAAAAGATGTTCATTGGTGTAAACATGAAGAAGCTGAGGTTTAGTTGAATGCAAAACAGCTGATTGAAAAATGATACTGATGATTAGTCTGATGAATCAGGAATGGAAGCACATTAGATGTACAGGCACAGATTCTGAGGTTTACTCCAGATTCCAGTTGACAATTCTGGAACCAATCTTTGATGATACCAATGCATAAAGGTACAAAACATAATGACAACTAATAATGGTTGTTTAGCCATGGAAAATGAACATCCTGACAACCTGAATCTAGTATATGACATAATATCTGGCGAACATGTTGACAAACTTGTATGGATCAATATTACTATTGCATTCATTGAGATATATGTTAGATAGTGTTCAGGATGACCAGGATGAAATTGATGATCTTAATCAAGAACGTGATTTGCTTGCTTCTTTCAAATTCAGAAGCTAAAATAAGAATTGAAGACACAAAAACACCGAAATAAATTTTTAGAATCATCAAACAGGATTAGTTAGAGAAATTGACAAGGTGAAATTGAGGAATTCAAAACTAAGAATAAAAGTTTAGAAGCACAAATAAACCAACTCAAAGAAGCAATCAAAAACTTTCCAAGACTAATCCTAAGTTGATGTTTAAAGACCTTAAAAGTTCCAAGCGGGAACTAGATAAGTAATAATGATGTGAATTATGCGTCTAAGTAGAAATTGATTGTCAAAAGCTAAATGGGATTTAATGTCATACAAAATTCCGAATTTGAAAAATCATCTAATGCATTCCTCTCAAAAATAAATGATATAAATCAAATAATTTGGTGGAGTATGAAAAAGGATGTAGATCTGTTATCCTTAGTATAATAAGCCTTTAACATGGTAAAGGATGTTACACTCCCTTAAATAAATCCAAGTTAGTAGCAAGAAACACTGATATATACTGTTAATATAGCGGAAACTATTAACATTATCAAGAAGGAACACAAAATATTTCTCAAATGATTTCTATTATAAACCTTTGGGATTTCTTTTATTAACCTTTTGAATCTGCCTAACTTGCAGATCCCTAATACAATACTAATAATTCTTAACTTCGTGTTTTTCTATGTTTGTTCTATATTCTAATATCTTCCTAGAGATCCTTTTATAAACATAAGGATAACCTCTAGTAGATGTACAGTCCTTGTATATCATAAACACTAATTGATACTTATCACTAATAACTGTTACAAGATAAATGCTAAAACAACCGTTTAAACTTTATAGTTCCTATATCCACGGCAGTACTTCGATCTTTGACTGGCAGTACTTCGATCTTTCATTTAGCAGTACTTTGACCTTTTGACTTGTATTTCCCAACAATCCTCCCCTAACTTGAATTCTACTTGCTTGACTTCAAGTTTCTTGATAGTTGGTCTTCTTTGTTAAGCATCAGTCTGTCTTGTCATTTAAGCAGTACTTGCCTTCAATCTTTTAAGCTTCATCCTTTGAGCAGTATCTTGTACACAATCTGTTTGAGCATCTTGAAATGAAACCTCTTATCTTGAACATACATATTTCTTCAAAAATCTTTGTCTTTTGCCTCAAACAGATTGTTCTTCTCAGCAACATGTCTTTTCAGCAACATGAATGGATTTGATGAGCCTTTACCAAGTAGCCATTCACTCTTGGGCTAGTCAGTTCTTTGGTACCTAGAAAAGGTAATAATCCATGATGAACTGAAAATCATTTCAACACTCAGAACATGAATCATAGTGTGTTGAATACTATATGACTTTTGGTAAGTCATTACAACCATAAACGGATTTTATTAGTCTTTACCTGTAGCCGTTTGCTCAGGACTAGTCAACTCTCAGTAATAAAACATTGGTGAGTTGAGGACCATATAGTTTTGAGCAAACTATTAAAGCTATCAACGGATTTGACTTCTCTTTACCAAAAAGCCGTTTGCTTTGGAGTAGCCAATAATTCAGTGTAATACCATGGTGTATTGATCACCATACAATTTTTGGTAAATTGTCAACCATCAACAGATTTGAGAGGTCTTTACCAAAACTGTTTGATTTGGACTAGTCAATTCTTATGTTTGTAAGACATGGTGAATTGAATACCATTTGTTGTGTGGTGGTTAACCAACACTCAATCCCTTAAAAACAGTTTGACATTCAAATATCTGTGCCTTAAATCTTTTTGCACACTCAAATCTTCACAATATTTCAAAAACAACTTTTTAACTAGCAGTACCTTCATCAAGGTACTGTTTGTTTTACACTAGCAGTACTTTAAACAAAGTACTGCTTTGTTCACAGTTAAGTCTGTTTATCAAAGTAAGATATATATATAAAGAAAATTTTGATAAAACATACCAGTTGTTTAAGAATTGTCACCATCTTCAGTTGTCCACAAGATGAACAGATGTATCAAAGTGATGGCTGTCTCAGTCTCTTCTTCAACTTCCATGCCATGATCTAGCATCCTTATCATCAATTCTCTTGATAGAGGATATCTTCTCTCAGCCAGCATGTGAATCATAGTGCCATCTTCTATCTCTAGTGTATGCACTCCTGAAGATTCATGAAACCTCCATCTTATAATCTCCCATTCTTCTTGATCCTTCCAGAAATCATCATCACTTGATTCAGCCGTCTCCCAAATAATGTTTAGATCACCTAGAAGCATCAAGCCTAAGCCGGTTGGAGGAATGTGTTCATAATAGTCATCAACAACTCGATGTAGGTGATATAAATCCTGCCTATCTAAGACATGCAGTATCTCCCATAAAGTATCAAAAGCCCTGAAGTGATTATTTGCTCTGTGAATGATGAGATACTCTCCATCAGGTGAATCAATAACTTGGAGTGCTGTAATCATGGAGATTCCTTCTAGTGACTCTTTATCTTGTGCATTCTTTTCAAAATCTACAACTCGAAGATAGTTTCTAAGCTCATCAATTGTTTCTGACCTCAACTTAGGCTTCTTTGATGGCTGTTCTTCAGTAATTGTAGCTTTCCTCTTCCTTGAGAGTCTTTGTGCATCTCTTTCCTTCAACATCTCCCTTTCTTTCTCTGAATCCATTGGAACAAAGTCTTTGAAGGAGTCTTTAATAGATGCTTGAACTTTGTCATATAATTCCTTCATCTGTGGATACTTAAGTTTTTGCAAGTTCTTGTATCCTTGACCTTTTAGAAAACTCATCATTTGATTTCTTTCTTGAGCAAGAGAAGTAGGTTTCCTCAAAGTAGTCTTTGGCTTTGTTTTCTTTAATTCTTCAAACCTCTTTCTTTCTTCTTCTGCATCCCACTCAGCTTGAATTTTTCTAGCAACCTCCTCATCATTTGTCGTTTCTAAGGCTCTGATTTGTTGAAGAGTCATTTTCTTCTTTTTAGGTTCTTCAACCAGTATTCCTTTGCCTTTATCTTTAGGAACAGTACCTTGAGTATCAGTACCTTGAGTTTGCTGTTGAGGTTGAGATTGTATGGGACCAGGAATGCTCAAACCTCTTGGTCTAGAGATAGCAACAAGAACTTCAGCAGCATTATGTTGTTCTTCAGAGTCCATAACTTGAATTGGACGGAGTGGGCTTGAAGGACCTGCTTCATCTTCAAAGTTTAGGGTCCTTGGAGTAATAGTACCTTGTCTAGCAGTACTTTGAGTTGTCTCCAAATCCAATTCTTCTGTTTCTCCACTCTTTACATTAGAAGCTTCTTTCTCCTCAATATTAACTTCTTCAGTCCCATCACTTTTCCTTTCCAAATCAGGAGTAACAGCAGCATCTTGATCAGCAATATCATCAAAGAAAGGATGTGTTGTATCTTCTTCTTGAACATTGTGCTCTTCAGACAAAGTTCCTTCATCCTTATTCCTCCCCAATTTGACTGAAGACACCTTCTTCTTATCCCTCTTTCTTCGTCTCTTTTGCTTCTTAAGGTTTTGATTCTCAACCCAAAGAGCATGATGTTTGACCACTGGCCGGACGAATTTGGATAATTTCTTAAGCTTGGCTTTGAGCTTGAGTATTTGTTTAGCTTGAGAAAGAGTTTGCTTCTTGAGTCTCTTAACTTCCCTGTTCAAAGCATATATATCTAAAAGTCCCTCATCTCCTCCAGATGTCTGAGACGCATCTGTGGGAGTAAAATCATTGGGAGATTTAGGAATAGGAGCAGCATCATGAGATTTAGCCGTACCTTGGAAGTCAGCAGTCCTTTGTAGTACAGCAGTCCTTTGTAGTTCAGCAGTATCATGGAAGGAAGCAGTACCTTGTACTGAAGCAGTACCTTGTACTGAAGCAGTAGGAGTAGTACTATGGAAGGAAGAAGTACCTTGTTACCGAAAGCAGTACGTATGAGAATGAGCAGCCACTTTGAGTTGGACTGCCTTGAGCATCCTTTGACCTTCACGGACCAGAACTGCAGCCCTGAGAATGTGACTAGTAATATGTTTCTTTCCTCGCTGACAATGTGTTACAACTCTAACATAGATGGAGTAAGATGTAAATCCTACATGAGAACTTAGTTACTATGGCTTCCTCATGAAGGTAAAAAACCTTAGAGGAAGTGAAACGGGTGGTATAAAGTCCTGAGGTCTGTCTTACTCTAGAAAAGCTTGTTCAAAAACATTGAACGATACTAGGAGACATAGAATAAGGTTTGTTTCCTTTTGTTACATTTGAAATTATGTCCTAGCATTTCCATTCAGTATCATCAAGAAAAGTTGAACTTTGATTCGTTACAAATGCCTACTAGGGCAGAGAGGCGATGTTGGTCACCAAATTGCTCCCATGAAGCGTCACTCCTTAGGACTAAGGCAGTGAAGTAATACATGGATCAAGTACTTCCGCTGTGGGCTAAATAAAGGTTTAGAGAAAGTTGTGTTGTCGCTCTAAGTTACCCTCGTAGCCAATATCTTGAGCGTGTCCCAATTAACTTGTTAGGAATGCAATCAACTCCATTTTCATCATCAAAGAGTAGGTCTGCTCGAATGGTTCTTTAGAAATCAAAATCGTCTTGCCAGCTACCTTGGCGCGATGGGAGGTACTTCATTGTACAATTTGAGAGAAATCGGATAGGCCCAAAAATTGTTGAATGCCAAGGACCGATGAGATCAGGATCCAACCAACAAAGAGTTGTTAATGAGCACGCCAGTGAGAAAAGCGATGATTTATAAAATCAGCATTCTGTGCCGTCTTTTCCACACACGCAAATTCATGTTGTGCTTGTTACAAGTACGAATATTTGCCATTTGAAAAGAATCGGGATGTGCGTCGGAGGTTGGGAAATTAAAAAATTTATGAATGAAAGTAAGTCAAGTGAAGAAAAATGCAATTCAGTTGGTATTTATAGGTTGCGATGGCTAACTAAGTAGTTACCCGTTGTAGATACGTTTTATAGCGCAAAAAACGTACGTTTTGGCACCGGTTGACCGAACGTTAGAACAGTCTTGTTAGTCTATGCTAGAGTAGTACTTACTAAGGCAAGCAGTACTTTGGTGTTGGGCTAAGCAGTAGTACTTTCACTTAAAAAAGATGTCCAACTCAAATATGTGCAAGACAACCTTAACTTTTCAAACTATCTCTTCAAATCATCAAAATCGGAAAAATCATTCAATCCTCCCTTAAATGGTACCCTCTAAAGTCTTTCCACAAAATCCAATTAACCAAAAACCAGTACTTTTCTTGAATCACAGTATTTTATGTGATCCTCCATCAAAGGGTAGCTATGGGTTCATCATCCCAATTGTTACCACCAAAAAGTTAAATCTTGCCAGTCCAAGCCTTTTGTAAGTAAATCTGCTACATTGTCTTCGTATGAACTCTTGGACCACATTAATGCGAGCCTTTGCTATAACAATCTCGAATATGAAGTGATGTCGAATCTGAATGAATATGCTTGGTCTTCGAAGTAAAAACAAGATTCTTCACAATTGCAAATGGTGCTCTCATTGCTCTATATGGATTTCAGTGTTCATGAAGTTAAATCCATAATCAAGTATGTTGATTTGCATCCACAGTACCTGAGTAACAACAACTTGCAGTTAGCTGCATCTTATTCTGCCTAGTGTAGATGTATAGACACAATTGATTGTTTCTTGCATTGCCAAGAACTAGTCTTCTTCAGATACTGACATTACTCTGACGTTGATCGTCTATCATGATTGTCCACCAGCTATAGTCACTTGTCCGAAAAATAAGACTCTTAAGGAAAAGAAAAGCTACAATTTCTGAAGAACAGCCATCAAAGAAGTTTAAGTTGAGGACGGAGACAGTTGATGAGCTCAGAAATTACCTTAGGATTGTAGACTTTGAAAAGAATGCACAAGATAGAGAGTCACTAGAAGGAATCTCCATGATTACAGAGCTCCAGGTTATTGATTCACCTGATGGAGAGTATCTCATCATTCACAGAGCGAATAATCATTTCAGGGCTTTTGATACTTTATGGGAGATACTGCATATCTTAGATAGACAGGATTTGTATCACCTATATCGAGTTGTTCAAGACTATTATGAGCACATTCCTCCAACCGGTTTAGGTTTGATACTTCTAGGTGATCTAACCACTATTTGGGAGACGGCTGAAATAAGTGATGATGACTTCTGGAAGAATCAAGAAGATTGGGAAATCGTAAGGTGGAGACTTAATGAATCTTCAGGAGTGCATACACTAGAGTTAGAGGATGGTACTATGATTCATATGCTGGCTGAAAGAAGATATCCTCTATCAAGAGAGTTGATGATAAGGATGCTGGATCATGGAATGGAAGTTGAAGATGAAAGTGAGATAGCCATTGCAGTGATACATCTGTTCATTTTGTGGACAACAGAAGATGGTGATGATTCTTAAACAACTGGTATGATTTATCAAAACTTTTCTTTGAGATTAATATATTTTGTTTTGATAAAAAGTCTTAACTGTGAACAAGCAGTACCTTATTCAAAGTACTGCTAGTGTAAAACAAACAGTACTTTGTTAAAAGTACTGCTAGAGAAAAAGTTGTTGTTGAAATATTTTGAAGATTTGAGTGTGCAAAAGGTTTAAGAGACAAATGTTTGAGATTAAAACTGTTTAAGGGATTGAGTGTTGGTTAACCACCACACAACAAATGGTAATCAATTCACCATATCTCACAGATATAAGAATTGACTAGTCCAAATCAAACAGTTTTGGTAAAGACATCTCAAATCTGTTGATGGTTGACAATTTACCAAAAATTGTATGGTGATCAATACACCATGGTATTACACTGAAATATTGGCTACTCCAAAGCAAACGGCTTTTTGTAAAGAGAACTTAAATCCGTTGATAGCTTTAATAGTTTGCTCAAAACTATATGGTCCTCAACTCACCAATGTTTTATTACTGAGAGTTGACTAGGTCCCCTAGAAACGGCTACAGGGAAAAGACTATTCACAAATCCTCGTTTATGGGTTGTAATGACTTTACCAAAAGTCATATAGTACTCAACCACACTATGAATCATTTTCTGAGTGTTGAAGTTATTTTCAGTTTCAGTCATGGATTATTACCTTTCTAGTACTAAATAACTGAACTAGCCCAAGAGTGAATGGCTCAACTTTGGTAAAGGATCATCAAATCCCATTCATGTTGCTGAAAAAAGACATGTTGCTAAAGAACAATCATTTGAGCAAAAGACAAAGATTTTTGAAGAAATGGTGTATTTCAAGATAAGAGGTTACATTTTCAAGAGCTCAAACATATTGTTGAACAAAGATACTGCTCCAATAGGACGAAGGCTTAAAAAGGTTTAAGTCGTGTACTCTGCTTAAAAAACACAGACAGACTGATGCTTAACAAAGAAAGACCACTATCAAAAACTTGAAGTCAGCAAGTAGAATTCAAGTTAGGGGAGGATTGTTGGGAAATACAAGTCAAAAGGTCAAAGTACTGCTGCTATATGAAGATCCAAAGTACTAACTAAATAGAAAGTCAAAGTAGCTACAACTTCTTTACTGCCAGTCAAAGATCGAATTACTGCCGGGGATATAGGAACTATAAAGTTAAGAACGGTTGTTTAGCATTTAATCTGTAACAGTTATTAGTGATAAGTATCAATTAGTGTTTATGATATACAAGGACTGTACATCTACTAGAGGTTATCCTTATGTTTATAAAAGGATTCTATAAGATATAGAAATAGAACAAACATAGAAAAACACGAAGTTAAGAATAGTTAGTATTTATTAGGGATCTGCAAGTTAGGCAGATTCAAAAAGTTGGGGTTTTATAAAAGAAATCGTTTGAGAAACTATTTGATGTTGTTCTTCTAAGTACTCCAACTTAGATTCCGCATAGTTTTGGACAGTATATCAGTGTTCATTAAGGAAATCGAACCTACAAGGATTGACCCAACAATTTCTGAAGACCTCTCAAGTGTCCGTGTTTGTATCCCGTTTCAACTCGCGCTTCTCATCCGTTGTTTTGAAATTAGTAGGGGAGATCCGATATCCTTTTCATCTTCATCGATTCAAGTTATCTATGCATAATTCATAACGGCTTAGAATTTTCGTATAGACCCGATCATAGTTAAATACATTGAGGAGCAGTAATGTTAATGCGTTTTAGTATTGGGAGGGAATCTATCGAATTGATGTTACCTGCTTATTGTTTTGTCTCACGTACCCGTTTTTCTACAAAAATAAGCAAAATTTTAAATTTTTAAGATCTTATTTGTAGGAATAAAAAAATGAAAAAAATATAAAAATGTTAGAAGTTATATACTATATAATAATATAAAAGTATAATATATATATATATATATATATATATATATATATATATATATATATATATATATATTATTATATATATGATATAAATAAAAGTGTTAAGACACCGAATGTATGTTTATTCCGAAGGTAAGAATAATGAAGTAATTTTTGACCCGGATCCGAACGTGTAGAGTTCTAGCTTTCTCCCCTTAACAAATAATGATGATAGTTATGCTAGTCCCTCATGTATACTTTAAAAACAGCAAGACTTGAATCTTTAGTAAATGGAAAACATTGTGCAAATCTCAAGTAGATTTTTTAAATATGCCGATTGGATTTTTATATAGCTAAGTATTTTGCCGATAGTTTCTTTATTATAGAAGTTAAAAATTGAAAAAGAATAAGAGAAAAAGTGTTTTAATTATACGAGTTAGGAATGCGAATAACAAATTTATTTGGAAAACTTTAAAGGCTTAAAGAATAACTTATGGGTTTTTCTTCCCCGAGTTCTTAAAATGAATAGATTATAACGTGTTCCTCTTTAAATTTTTATCAAATTAGAGTTTTACACTTAAAAATTCTAATGTCAATATATCAAAAAAAAGCTTTATCGATGATGAAGTTAAACATCGTTGGTAAATAAGAATTTTAGTTCAAGTTTATACTTTGGGTTTCTAAAACGAAATTTTTTCTATTTGCAAAAATAATGTGTTAAATTAATTAATTAGTTATATAAAAATAAAAAAAATCTATAAAAATGTAGTTGGTGAATAAAAATGATGCAAGTTATAAATCCTTAGTGTCAATAATAATATGCAAACTCCATCGTAATAAAGTACATGGGCATTTGTCGGTTCGCTCCCGATGTGACATCGAAAGAAAGGGTGGAGGATGTATATTTAGGGTTGGTATCATAATAAGTACACGAGCTCTTGTCGGAGGCGTGGCCGATGTGTCGTCGAAAGAAAAGTGATACCGATTCCTGGCCTAATAATGTAAATAGTAATAATAAAGTTGCAAAGTTAAAAAAAATAGTAAAAGTTTCATTTTCTAAAACCAATGTATTCTTTTGAACTAAGGTTTGCAAAAGTCTACAAGGCTTATTCATCGAAAGTTCATGCGTTCTGATTAGTATTCTTCGGATGGGGTGTCAAAAGCCTTAGCACTTACCCGATGACGGTGGGATGCTAGAGAAGAAAGTCATTCATGGGCAAGTATAACCAACTTGTATTAGCTAAAGAGTTTTTTGTTTGCTTTGTCTTGTGATTCTACTAAGTGATTATCATATTAGCAAAAGGCCCTGTGTAAAGCTTGTTCGGATTCAAACTATCTAAATAAGTGGATTTAATGGTTAAAATTAATTTAGAACACACACACTAAATATAAGATATTATGTCGGAAAGAGGATTCCACAAGTTGTAAAATAGAATAGTCTTAGCATCTTAGTTCGTAATTAGCAGTGATACTTATTTTTAAAGCTTACAGGGTAAAAGTGGAAAAATTGGGGAATGATGAAGTTTTATCATTTTAGACACTTAATTGTGCTTTTTATTCTATGATCCTAAAAGTTACCAAAGAGGTAATGAAAACAATACATTATGTCTTTTGTAAATAAATAAGTTGTAGTTAGGAATTTATCAAGAAAAATCATAAAAAGAGAAAAAGTTTTGAAAATAGGAAATCGGGTGTTTTATAACTTGTGACTTAGAAATTTTTCCACAAAGACTTTACTACTTCTTAAAGGATTAGTTTGGGAAATTTCTTAAGTATTTGATATAAGCATGAGATTATTGCGTGAGGACACACAATCATTTAGTTTGGGGAATTTTGATATGTGCAAAATACACATATCCGTTTATACCTAAATAGGCCCAATTAAGCCCAAAACAGACCAAAAATGGCAAAAATATGCTTGTATTTGTGTTTTGTGTGTGCAGGTACGGATATATCAAAAATCACAAGAAAACAATCAAAAACGGGCAAGCACGGACACGAGAACGGAAGAGTGCACAAAAGCCGGAAGCAAAGTCAAAGAAAAGTCAACCCTCAGTCAAACAGTCAAAGGAAAGTCAAACAGTGGTCAACTACAAAAGACAAAACCTAAAAATATTCTACTTTAGTCCCTCAAGTATCCTAAAGTTACACAATTGGTCCTTGGGCTCTTAATGGGCCATTTCCCTAAAAAAACCCTACCCGGATAACAAAAGCCCATAACAAAAGCCCAATTTACAAAACCATTAACCTTTCAAAAAACCACAGGGACCATTCTTGCTTATTTTGAAAGTCAAAATATTATTTGGTCTTTTGATAATCAAAGAGAGGGAACTATAAATGCCATAGAGCCCAAAGTTATAAAGAATATATTAACCCTGTTATTATTTAAAACAAGCGGGAAAGTGAGAGCACTATTCACCCATCGTCCCCAACATTAACCCAAGGTAAATCAAAGGGTTTTATCAAATTGAGGGGCGAATAAAACAATTCAAGAAGTCTACACAGAGATTGAACAGGATAGATAGTCAAATTCAAAGGATTTCATTAGCTCACTCTCAAGCTTAAGCCACGTGTGACGAGGAGAAAGCACAAAGGGACGTGGGTTTTGCACTAAACACACTCAATAAACAAACACAATTAAGTCTCAAACGGATTGCCACACTGGCAATCCATGTGAGCTCATTAGTGATCCAACGGTGGACAAGAAGGAATCAATGATTAAGGAATGATCAAGGGATGATGTT
The DNA here is from genome assembly GCA_026074375.1 of Tanacetum coccineum. Classification (NCBI taxonomy): domain Eukaryota; kingdom Viridiplantae; phylum Streptophyta; class Magnoliopsida; order Asterales; family Asteraceae; genus Tanacetum; species Tanacetum coccineum. The sequence goes on from BQNB010066579.1 coordinate 25,026, forward strand.
GATAGGCGCGTCTAACAGATTAGAGGCCTAGAAGGATCTATGAGTGCCTGGACGTTATCAGTTTTAAAAACTAAATATTTAATTTCCATGTATTTAATTGTTTTTACAAGAACCATGCGGCGTATCCTAGGGTTTGGGATACGGCGTATTAATCCCTGTATAGTTGTGTGTTTAATTGTTTTCCTGTACCATTGTAGCGAGATAGAAATTGCACTTGTCTTCTAATCTTTTATGCAGACCTTTGCTAAACTATGATACGGTATATTCTGAAAAGGACATGTGTTGAACTAATCCGGGCATTCTGAAGTCCTAGTCAACACACTTTTTGCTCAAGAACTCATCTTGGAGAACTATCACGAGCAAAACATAAGAGAGATTTCCGTTCTAATTCTATTTTCCCTTATTATTTAATTTTTTTATCAATACAATGAGGAAGTTGTATAATTTAAGTGGGGGATGGAGAATTAGAACGTACGTGTCTTCATTTTTACAAAATAACATGCAAATGCTTAAAAATAAGGCCCAATTAAAAAAATTAGCATGAACTTTTGTAAAAATCACTTAGTGTTACATTACCTAGCGCACTATAACCCTTGATACATATTGTGAGAATTAAGCCTATTTCATTTCCAATTGTTTACCTAAAATTTTCACAAAATTATAAGTGTGTCGGTGATGTAATGGACTTTAGAACTTGGCCTGGTATATCACTCGAGACCGCAATGATGAGTACTATGGATTTAGATGGATGAACATGTTCAACTGATAAATTTCTAGGATTAAACCAAATAGCCTACATGTTGTAAAATTAACTAATTATACTGGTTAGTTAAATCTTGTGTAACCCTTTGATTATTCTCATTTTTAGAGTAAAATCCCCTAGAACAACCTGTTGAGCCATTCCTTTCTTTTTCTACACCATATTATATGTTTCGTTACACCTTTTCACCTTAGCCTACCGTGTAGAATTAGCCTAATTTAATCAAAAGTTTCTAGTTGTTTTCCGGGTTAAAAGTTTTGTTATTTCGCCAATTCAAAGGGAAAAATTTTTCTATCTCTGTAATGTCGGTGAAATTGCACAATGCAATTGGAAAAAATATGTAGCTCTAAAATATTGCTACTATATTCGCAAAGAATCATGTCCGAAGAAGAAGTGTTACAAGGAAAAAAGTTATCCGGATGAATTATGATAGTGAAGACGGTGGAATAAAACCGATATTTATGATGTATTGCAAAAAAAGAGAGAAAAAGAGAAGGAAGAAAAATAGTCGGTTCAAAAGAAGCTTATACCAAAGGAATCACTTGAAAGGATCGATTATTCGTTGATACGTTATAAAAATCAACGATTAAACTGTCTTGTAAAAAGTGTCCGATATCCTACTTATTCTGTAAAGGTATTTAAAGAGCGGGATGTTAAGGGAATTTGACCGTAATGGGAACGCCAACTTAGTTGTCTTTGTCAGTTCTATTTTTAAAGGCGTATGTCTATATGTTCAAGTCCTTGTCATGGAAACTCATGGGAAAAGTTTACTAGCACCGTACGCACCTTATTTGTTGGCTTAATTTATTTGTTTCGTGAATTTTGTCTAACACCCATTTTACTTCCTTTTGCTAGAAAATAACCTTAATGTCTACTCGAACAAGGACTTGTACGAGCATGCATGTCTATTCGTCGTACAAAGCCATGTATGCATGTCCACAGCTCAGCTTGCCTTTGTGAAATTTTTTTGACGACTTTCGGTGAAAGTTAGAAGCTCCCAACCCTATATCGTTCTTCATCCTAACCGCTGGTTAAACACAAACAGGGATGTGATCGGATTGTATATGTCTATTTTGTCATTATGGCTATGTATGTACAATACAGCTGCCTTATTGGTGTGGTACTTATGGTGAAAGACAGGATGAATAATAAAATCCCCCCGAACCCTAATCCTCTTAACCTATTTTATTCTATTTGACTTGTTTCTCCTAGCTTTAGCGTTGGGTGATAGTGTATCCTTGCCAAGACTATGATAGAAAACTAATCATGACCGAGCAAATGAGCGTACCAATTAAATGTTGCACCCTATATTAGTTGAGTGATCTGAGTGTTTTCATTTCAATATTTCATGAGGAGCTTGGTCATGTACATGTGATTAGGGAAAAAACGATGCTTAAACAGAAAAAATCCTTAGGGATATATTTTCAAAAACTTTTCTAAAGTCTACTTGAGGATAAGTAGGATTCAAGTTGGGGGATATTTGATGATATCAAATAACGTCACTTTATTATATCATTTATCCCATATGTTTTGCCCACTTTTATATAATTATTGGCATAATTTAGTACTTAAATAATTCTTTAAAGTTTGATAAGATGCAGTAGATACAAGAGTTTATCTGTAAGACATAGCTAAAAGGTGCATAATTTGGAGCTAAAACGAAGACATTTGAAGAATGATGATTTTTGACTGTTAGGAATTAAACTCATACACTTAGTACCGCCAAGCCAAAGACTTAGTACTGCTGAAGATACCTGATAAAAGTAGAAAGGGTATAGGGTTTGTAAGCTATAATGTTGTTCCACCTCAGCCTATAGGATTATTTTCACCCCCAACCCTTGATTTGTCCTATGAGTCTAGAGGAGTTTTAATAGCCTGAGTTTGAAGGATATGGACCTAAGACTAGTAAGAGTGTTAGTAAAGATACTTATAATGAGGTTATGGAATCTCCTGATGCCTCATTGGTTGAGGAGTTGGTGTCAAATGATAAGTTAGAGAAGAAAATTTCTTTTCCTACTGTTGCTAAGATAAATTTTGTTAGACCTCAACAACAAGAAAAACCAGTTAGGAAACTAGTTAAGTATGCTGAAATGTACATGTCACAAACTCCTAGGGGAAATAAAAGAAACTAGAATAATCAGAAGTCCCAACAACTAAGAAGTGACTTTGTGATGTATAATAAAGCTTGTTTTGTCTGTGGAAGTTTTGACCATGTGCGGGCTAACTGCAATTACCATCAAAGAGAAAGGATGGTATCTGGGAATAATTATACAAGGGTGAATTTACAATTATTCTGCTAAAAAGGCTCACCCTAGTGCTCACAGGAACATAGTTCCAAGAGCAGTTTTAATGAAAACTGGTCTAAGACCACTTAGTGCTGCTAGGCCTGTTAATACTGCTCATCCTAAAACTACAGTTTATAGTGCTAGACCAACGTCATGTTTTTCTAAATTAGCCTGTAAAGAGGCCTTATCAAATGAGAACAACATTAACTAACAAAATTTTTTGTCAAAAAGTTAATACTGCTAAGGGAAAAGTTAATACTGCTAGGCCAAAAGCAGTTAATACTGCTAGGCCAAATACAGCAGTAGTTAATGCTGTCAGGGAAAATCAGGTTAATGCTGTTAAGACCTCAGCATGTTGGGTTTGGAGACCTACCAAACTTAACAGTGCATCAATTACTTTCAAGAGACATAATTATGTTGATGCACGAGGCAGATCCAAGTCAGTGATGGCTTGGGTCCCCAAAGGAAACTAATTTCCTTATTTTTATGTGCAGGGTCATCCACAAAAAGAAGATCAAGGCTATGTTGACAGTGGATGCTCAAGGCACATGACAGGCAATATGTCCTATCTCTCAGATTTCAAAGAATTTGATGGAGGATATGTTACATTTGGGGGAGGAGCCAAAGGAGGAAGAATTACTGGTAAAGGAACTCTTAAAACTGGTAAACTTGATTTTGAAGATGTGTACTTTGTCAAGGAGTTACAGTTTAACCTTTTTAGTGTTTCACAGATGTGTGACAAAAAGAACAGTGTTCTTTTTTATACTAGACACCTGATTGTTTTGTTTCTTCTCCTGACTTTAATTGAGCTGATGAAAGTCAGTTTTTACTTAAAGTTCCTAGAAAAACAATATAACAATATTGATATGAAGAAATATTGTTTCCCCTCCCCCTCCTAAAAGAGTGTTTACTTGTCTTGGTTGCAAAGGCCACACTTTTATTAAATCATGCCTATGGCATAGAGGCTAGGTCCATGTAAAATTTTAAAACTATTAATATAACTTGTTAAGGATAACCTTGTGAAAGGTTTACCCTATAACACAGTTATTTTAAAAAGACGCAAACTTGTTTGCATTGCCTAAAGGGAAAACCAACACTAATCCTCCTGTAAGTCCAAAATTCAAGAATTCTATTACCTCAGTCCTTGTTTCATGTGGGCATATGGACTTCTTGGTTAAACTTTTGTAAGAAGCTTAATGAATAAGAAATATTGTTAAGTTGTCACTGATGATTATAGCAGATTTACTTGGGTTTTCTTTTTAGCATCTAAGGATGAAACTAGTAGCATTCTTAAGAGCTTTATAACTCAGATAGAAAATCTAGTTGATAAGAAAGTAAAGATAATCAGATGTGACAATGGAACAAAGTTCAAAAATAGAGTTATAAGTGAGTTTTGTGAAAAGAAAGGAATTAAGAGGGAATTTAGTATAGCTAGAACTCATCAGCAAAATGGTGTTGCTAAAAGAAGAAATAGGACAATAATTGAGGCTGCTAGAACCATGTTAGCTGACTCTAAGTTACCTACTACATTTTGGGCTAAAGCAGTTAATACTGCTTACTATGTGCAGAATAGGGTATTAGTAGTCAAGCCTCATAACAAGACCCCTTATGAACTCTTTAGAGGTAGAACACCTTCTCTAAGCTTCATGAAACCATTTGGGTGTCATGTTACCATTCTTAATACTTTAGATCATCTAGGCAAGTTTGATGGAAAGTCTGATGATGGATTCTTTATTGGATACTCATTGAATAGTAAATACCTTTAAGAGTATACAACATTAGAAAACTATAAGAAAGTAGAAAAGAAAACTTTGCATGTTAGGTTTTAGAGATAAGCAAATATTGTAGTTGATGGATCAAAGTGGCTGTTTTGATATGATGTTTCTTATAAAGTCAATGAATTTATGTGCCAGTTTTTGCATGAATAAAAAGCTAATGGCTATAGGCCATTCTATTGATGAAACAGGATCTAGCCAATACTACATTTGATGCCAACTCATGGAAGGATGGGATCACAATTTGAATTCTCTTTAAAGGATAACTAGCAATGAGGATAACCACAACCTTACAAATGATGCTAGAAAGAAGGATGATGAAGGTGGAATTGATGATCAAGAAAGGACTAAAAACAGTGCTCAAGATGTTAATACTACTGGGCCAAGTATTAATACTGCCAGTACAAATTTTAATACTGGTAGTCTAAATATTAATATTGTTAGTCTAACAGTTCCTACTGCTCCACTTGAATCCACATATGCTGATTTTTTTGGTGATGAATCAGAATTGGATTTGAGCAACATTGCTACCACATATCCAATTCCTACTACTCCAAATACAAGAATCCATAAAGATCATTCACTTGATGATGTGCTTGGTGATTGTGACGTCTGGTAGTAACAAACAAAGGAAATCGGAATAAATGAACAAGGGTTTATTAGTGTTGTTTATGAAGGAAAAACTCATGAAGACCTTCATACTTGTCTATTTGCTTGTTTCCTATCTTAAGAAGAGCCCAAGAAGGTAATCCAAGCATTAAAAGATCCAAGCTAGATAAAAGCTATGCAAAAAGAGCTTCTGCAATTCAAATTACAACAAGTTTGGACATTGGTGGATTTACCTTATGGCAAGAGGGCCATTGGAACAAAATAGGTGTACAGAAACAAGAAAGATGAGAGAGGTATTGTGATTAGAAATAAGGCAAGACCTTTGACCACAGGTTTACACCAAGAAAAGGAATATAATCTATAAGGTTTTTTGCTCCTGTTGTTAGGATTGAAGCAATTAAGCTGTTCTTAGCTTATGCCTCATTCAAAGATTTTGTTGTGTACCAGATGGATGTGAAGAGTGCATTTCTGTATGACAAAATTGAAAAAGAAGTTTATGTCTGTCAACCTCTAGGATTTGAAGATCCAGAGTTTCCTGACAAAGTTTACAAGGTAGAAAAGGCATTATATGGTCTACATCAAGCTCCTAGAGCCTAGTATGAGACTCTATCTACCTATTTATTGGACACTGGATTTCAAAGAGGTCAGATTGATAAGACTTTGTTTATTAAAAAAATCAAAAGTGATATTCTACTAGTTCAAGTATATGTTGATGATATCATTTTTGGATCTACTAAGAAGGAGTTATGCATTGATTTTAAGAAGTTGATGCACAAGAAATTCTAGATGAGTTCTATGAGGGAACTCACTTTCTTCTTAGGACTTCAAGTGACACAAAAAGATGATGGGATTTTCATTAGTCAGGAAAAATATGTGGATGAAATCTTAAAGAAGTTTGGTTTTTCAACTATGAAGACAACAAGTACTCCCATGGAGACTTCAAAGCCATTACTCAAGGATGCAGAAGCTGAAGATGTTGATGTTCACTTATATAGATCAATGATTGGATCATTGATGTATCTAATAGCTTCTAAGCCAGATATAATGTTTGCTGTATGTGCTTGTGCAAGATTTCAAGTCACACCTAAAGTTTCAAATCTTCATGTTGTGAAGAGAATGTTTAGATACTTAAAAGGTCAACCTTAGGCCTTTGGTATCCTAAGGACTCCCCATTTGACTTGGAAGCTTATACTGATAGTGACTATGCTGGTGCAAGTTTAGACATGAAATCCACAAAAGGAGGTTGTAAATTTCTTGGAAGAACATTGATTTCATTGCAATGCAACAAGCAAACTATAGTTGTCAACTCTACTACTGAAGCAAAGTATGTAGCTGCTGCTAGTTTCTATGGACAAGTACTCTGGATTCAAAATTAAATGCTGGATTATGGATACAATGAGAAGAAGCTTATTCAAATGATTAAGATTCACACTGATCACAATGTTTCTGATATGCTCACAAAGCTTTTAATGTTGGAGGATTTCAATATCTGATTGCAAGTATTAGAATGCTTAACCCCTGAAGTATTGATTGAGGGGAGGTTAATTGTATTAATATGCAGTAGATTTTGCACCAATGATGATTGAAATGGAATGGCACATCAGCTAATGATGAAATTCAAGTTAGTATTGTTGGCCTACCTTACTACTGGTAAGTATACTTTCTACTGATGTTATAATTAATACTGTGAGCTTAAAAGAAAAGAGAGAAAATAAAAACCGACAGAGAGAAAAAGTGAGCTTAAAAGAATTGAGAGAAAGCAAAAACAAACAAAGAGAAAAAGTGTGAGCTCCAAATAATAGAGAGATTTGTGAAATAAAAACAGACAGAGTGATTCAGTGAGCAAAAGAATTGAGAGATATAGTGAGCTTAAAAACAGAAAGAGAGCTTGTGAGAATCAACATTGATGATGGAAATGCCTTTTGGAATAGAATTAAGGTTAAAACTGGTACCTCAAAATTTAACACTGCTAGGCTAAACTTAGTACTGTTAGGAATTATTTAGTACTGTTAGTCTAAACTTAGTACTGCTGGGCATTACTTAGTACTGTTAGGCTAAACTTGGTACTGCTAGACTACCGTTAGTACTGTTTGGGGCATAACAGATTTTTGGCATTTAAATATAGCCTTTGAGATATTTCTGCCAAATATTTTGCTTATAAGCTTTGTTCACGATAAAGAATCCATTTTATTCAGTCGGTCTAATCAAAACCCTTAAGTGCTGTCTATAAAATCTCAATTAACTTTGCCAAACTCTCATACTCTCATTAATGAACATTTACCCAGAACCCTTATCATAACTCAATCACTAATGGCGAATTTGGAATTCTACGACAAACACAACATGGTTGCTTATCTAAAGAAACCAACTGGGAGTTTAGGATTCCAAGAGATAGTATATTTTCTCAATGATAGTCATATAAGGTATGCTCTTACTAAGAATCCTACTATCTATGTTTCTCTAATTGAAAAGTTTTGGCAGACTGCTACTGTCAGGATAGTTGATAATGGAGAACAAGAAATTCCTGCCATAGTTGATGGCAAAGAATTCACTATTACTAAGATACATCTCCAATTAGCAAATGTAGATGGTATTAGTGTTTTGCCAACTACTAAATTTTTTGATCAACTCTCACTGATGGGATATGTTTTAACTGATGATAAACTGACTTTTCAAAAAGTCAAATTTCCCTTCAGTGGAGAATTTTGATCCATACCATCCTACACTGTCTTAGTCCTAAGAAAACTTATTGGGAACAATTTAGTAGCAATATAGAAACTGCTATTATTTGCTAGGCCACAAACAGAACTTTTAACTTTTCTAAATTGATTTTTGATGGTATGATGAAAAACTTGGATAGTAAATATAAATTTTAAAGGTATCCAAGATTTATTCAAATATTTTTAGACAAGAACAAAAGATTCCTTAATCCCCACAACAGAAAATATATTGCTCCTACTTTAACTCCAAAACTTTTTAGCAATATAAAAAAAGGTTTTTCTGGGGAACACATACTTTTGTTTCCAAGTATGCTAGCAATTCAAGCAGAAGAGGGTGAAGGTTCAAGACATCCCTCTGAACCCCAACCACCACCTTCTACTGCTCAACCTACTAATGTAGAACCAATCCCTAATGTTGTATCATCATCACACTAAAAGACTCAAGCACCTAGGAAAGCCTTAAACCAGGTCACTGAGTTACCTCAGACTAGTGAGCCTATACCCAATGTAGCAGATAAGGATGTTTATGAGGAGTGGGATGCTAGAGTGGAAAGGGCTACTACTACTGCTGCTAGCTTAGATGCAGAGCAGGCTAGTGGTAACATAAATATGACCTAATCCACGGTAATGCCTAATGTGTCTCTTCATGAGGGAATTGGTGCAGGTGGTAGTCCTAGGTGCCAAGAAGCCATGGGGGGTTCCAAAGCTCAGACTAGGTTTAAGAGGGTACCTACACAGTCCTTGATCTACCTCTCCCAGAGTTACACAGCTTAGAAGAGATTAATGGCATATGACACACAAGAATTAACTGTTTATGTACAACATTGTCTAAGAAAGTGGAGTACAAGTTCATTTTATCTCTCTAGAAAGTTCTCTCTCACTTTCTCACTCTAGAACTTGGCTAATCTACTAGTCATCTAATTGTGTTGTCATTTCCAATATCCTACATAGAAGAAGAGCAAAGATTGTGGTTTTAGATGATGAAGAGGATTTAGAGGATTCTTCTAAATAGGGGAGGATGATAGAAGAAATTGATCAAGATGCAGGAGTTACGTTGGTCACTCCTACACATAGTCAAGAAGATCAACCTGAAGATCAGTTGGGAGTCTTTAGTGCAGCTAAGGTACTTGCAGATGCAGCTAAAAATGTTCACACTTATACTAGAAGAAGAAGGGCAGTTAGTACCGGTAGTGGTGGAGTTAGTACTGCTAGTAGATTGTTTAGTACTGCTGAAGAATCAGTTAAGACTGTTGGTGCATCAATGCCAGTTAGTACTGCTGGTATGGTTCAAGAGGTCAACATCAATGTTCCTTCACCTGTTGTAATCAAAGATAAA
>BQNB010066580.1:0-12611 GCA_026074375.1 Tanacetum coccineum
AAAGAGCTACATCTTCATCATCTTAAACTGATATTTGAAGTTTTAAGGGATCAGAAGTTATACACCAACATAAAAAATGTCATTTTCTTACTGATGAGGTGTTGTTTTTGGGTTATATTGTGTCTAAAATGGGCATTCGAATGGACCCTACCAAAGTTGATGTTATTCTCAGTTGGCCAACACCAACAAATGTTCATGAGACCCGTAGCTTTCATGGTTTAGCGTCATTTTATCGGTGATTTATTCGTAACTTTAGTACATTAATTTCCACCATAACCAAATGTTTTAAAGGTAGCACATTTCATTAGACTCAAGAGGCACATGAGGCGTTCGAGTTGTTAAAGAAAAAGGTAACCGAGGCTCCTATGTTGATTCTACCTGATTTTGATGATGTGTTTGAGGTCCATTGTGATGCCTCAGGGGTGGGCATTGGAGGTGTTTTAAGTCAAAATGGAAAACCAGTAGCTTTTTTAATGAAAAGCTAAATGAGGCGAGGCAAAAATACTCAACATATGACAAAGAGTTTTACGCGATAATTCGTAGTCTAGAGTATTGGCACCATTATCTTGTTTCAAAAGATTTCATTTTGTATTCCGACCATGAAGCGCTAAAGTACATCAACGGGCAACACAAGTTAAAACGGAGGTACGCCAAATGGGTTGAATTAATGCAATCGTATAGTTTCTCAATCAAGCATAAAGCAGGAACACTAAACAAGGTAGCTGGTGCATTGAGTCGTAGGCAGGCTTTATTGTCGGTAATGCAAGTTCAGGCTGTTGGTTTTGAGATATTCAAAGAACTCTATGTTGATGATTCTGATTTTGTAGGTATATGGGAGAAATGTCAAAGACAGCCTTCCCAGCCTTTTGTTATACAAGATGGTTTTCTTTTCAAAAGTAATCGACTTTGTATACCGAGTTGTTCTTTGCGGGAATTAATTATGAAGGAGGGCCATGCCGGGGGTTTAGCGGGACATTTTGGGGTGACTAAGACCATATCTTGCTTAAGCGAGCAATTTTATTGGCCACGAATGGAGTGCGACATTGCACGGTTTATAAAGAAGCGTCGAGTATGCAAAATGGCGAAGACTCGAAGCATAAATGCCGGTTTATACCAGCCTTTACCTGTTCCAGTAGCCCCATGGATTGATGTAAGTCTCGATTTTGTTCTCGGATTGCTTCGTACCCAAAGGAATAAGGATTCGATTATGGTGGTGGTAGACAGATTTTCTAAAATGGCACACTTCATTTCGTGTAATAAAACATATGATGCATCGAAGGTTGGGTGTTTATTTCTACAAGAAATTGCTCGATTGCACGGTTTACCTAAGACCATCACGTCAGATCGAGATGTAAAGTTTGTGGGGTATTTTTGGCGTACCTTATGGCGCAAGATAGAGACACAACTTCAGTTTAGTTCATCGCACCACCCACAAACTGACGAGTGGGTAATCTGTTATGAACTTTAGTCAGTGAAAACCCAAGACAATGGGATTTAGTGTTATCATAGGCTGAGTTTGCATACAATAGACCACATAATCGCACTACTGGAAAGACTCCTTTTGAGGTGGTAAGTGGTGTTAATCCCATCACCCCACTTAACCTTACACCGTTACCGACTACAACACATTTTAGTTCAAGTGGAGAAGCACAAGCTCAACAAGTCCAGCAAATGCACGCACAAATATAAGCCAGAATCGAAAAACAGAATCAGAAGTATAAAGAGCGAGTAGATTCTCGTCGCAAGAGAGTTGTGTTTAAAGAAGGAGACTTGGTTTGGATTCGACTTGGGAAGGAGCGTTTAGGTTTGGTAAGTTGCAACCACGTGTTGATGGTCCGTTTCGGGTGCTCAAAAGGATCAATGACAACGCCTACAAAATCAATCAACCTGGTACATATAACGTATCAGCAACATTCAATGTGGCAGACTTATCCATGTACGTGACTTATAGTGAAGACGACGAAGATGAAGAGAATCACGATGTCGAGCATGATTCGAGGGCGAATCTTTTCCAAGCAGGGGAGTATGGTGCAAAGTAGCTATTGAGATCATGGGTGGTTATTTCCAGTTTATTAGCTTTTTCATGTTCTGTTTTAACTGTCTTCTAGTTTTGGCTATATACAAAGCCATGTTCTTAACTGTCTTGGCAGTTCACTTTTATTAAGAAATTTATAACAAAAGTTGAGACTTCATTCTCACATTATTGCTCCTGTTATACTCTTCCAAAATTAAACAAGATTCAAAATCACCAACTGAAACACATAAGGTGCTAGTAACAGTACTTGTAAAAGGCAAAAGTTCAATAAAGATCCTTTTTTTATCATAGATCCAAAGACTCCATCCCAACCCTCCATTTTTTCATCAAATTAAATAAAACTCACTTTCCACCTCTTTTATTAAAATTAAATATCTCACAAACCGCTAATCGTTACGTAAAATGAAACATACCATTGCAACAAGAATTAAATCATCTTTCTATAGAGGGGCACTTTGATATACTTTCGACGAACTTTTTTTCAATTTTATTTTTCAGTCACGTCTAGAAAAATCACATGTGATTCTGGAAAATCACATGTGATTTGTATCACAAATCATATGTGATTTTATTAAATCACATGTGATTCTGATACAAATCATATGTGATTTTTTCAGACGTGACTGAAAAAAAATCAAAAAAAAGTTTGTCAAAAGTTCGTCGAAAGTATATCAAAGTGCCCCTTTATAGAAAGATAATTTAATTCTCGTCGCGATGGTGTATTTTTTGTCGTTTAACGATTTACCGTTTGCAAGATATTTTAATTTTAAAAAAAGATGTGGAAAGTTGGTTTTCTTTAATTTAATAAAAAATAGGTGGCTATGAATCTTTGATAAATATTGGATCTACATTGATCTTATCTCTTGATATGCAACACTTCATTATTTGCAACCATGCAACACTTTTATATATCAATTGCAACAATTCTTGGTGTTTTATATCATGTTAACACTTTTCTTAACAATTTCTAACCCTTCTATTTCATGCAACACGTATATTATAAATGTTGTATTTTCATAATACAAAAATTTTCAGGAAGTCTAGTATATATATTGATATCTCCATTCCATCAAAGAAATAATCAAGTACAATAGAAAATATGGTATTGTACTTTGACTCATTTGGTCAAAGTATAATAACTAACATACATACATTGTCTCGTAGAAAGAAAAGTTATCTAATCAAAATCCTAAAACTCTTCATCTTCTTTGCTGCTCTCCTCATATAGCTTTTTGTTGGTAGAGTGCGCCAAAGCAACTTAGCCTGCTAAACATGAATATGATAAGCGGTTAATTTATATTTTTATTTATGGAGTACAAACGCAAGCTACCATTAGCAAAAAAGTGACTCTTTATTCAATTATAAAAATAAAAGATTGTTATAACTTTATCAATTATCATTCAAATTGCTTTCTGAGAAACACAGTCAATAAAAAAGGAACCAATAGACCTTATAGCTTGCATGATGTTTTGGGTTCTTACGAGGATGAGCCGATGACGCGTGGTGAAATTGTTAACTTTTATCACCATATAACCATTTATTATCCTCTAATGTTTTTTATGTTCTTGTTTACAAAATTAATATACGACTAATTACAACAGCTTTCTATTTTTCTAGTCAAACTAACACTACATACGAAAATCCTTTATGCTATTGTAAGATGTAGTATAGTACAAAATACAAGTTATGAATTCATACCTTCTACCAAAGATAGGTGATAAATCCCGCTCAAAATAGTCGTGCAACTCCATACATTAATTTTTCTGTATGCTCTTACATGGATCGTTTAACCAACTTGTGTCGCTGGCCGTCAACTTCTTTCATGTTAACCCTCTTTAATATGTTTTGCATTCCAAGATGTCGAGTTTTTCAGCTTCTATAGTGGCCCAAAGCTCCCATGGAACCATATTTGATGTCTCGTCGCCGTCCACCTTCTTTTTCAACTTATTAGTAACACCTCTACCGTATAAGTCTATACTATTTGTTAATCATGTTCCAAAAAGGGTTGAGTAGCATTACAATCTTCTAGATACCTGCAATTCTTTGTTTGTTCCTCACTTCCTTCATTATTGCACATGAAATAATTTCACCAAAGTTACAAATAAATTATAGTATACTTAAATACTACTGTAAAATGTTAATATTATCTTATAATAATCCTTGTCTTTTCATCATACGTAGCAACATATACATGTCCTTTCCTTCAGCGTGTGCACTGAAACGTTTGGACTATGTTAATGTTATGTTAAATTGTTTGGGTCTTCAAATTCCGGTAATCATAATAAATAAACTAATAGGAGGAAAGCATAATTAGGGGGACGACATGTAACACACAAATAACCAATGGCGATGACAAACTACTATTTAATTCCTTATGACCTCTCACAAAACTTTTTTGGACCAGCTATATGAACTGAAAAAACACTTGTGTAATCATATTAGTCGAATACAGACACTTTCAAAGAAATGTTTTCTTGATACCGAATGATTATTATTAAAAAGTTTTCTAAAAAATTACCATCACTTCTTTATTACCCGTAGGGAAAGCCTAAAGGAAGTCAATAAATCTAGTTTCAAACTCACGCACTGTCTAGGTAAATTCCTCAATGCATAACCACAATTGATCCTTCGTTTCATCGTTACTTCATTTCATAACTACTCCCCCAATCATCGAATTCTACATACTACGATTCGGGCGGATAATTTATCTTCATGGCCGGGTATAAACTCACTTTTGAACGTTTTTACCTAAGAAATAATGTTTTATGATGGATTTTAATGCATTTTAGGATGTTACAATCCATTTATTTGAGTCACGGATGAGAAATAGAGCTCAAAATTCATTTTCGTCCAGTGGAGAAGATGGCATAAATTTCAAAAGTTTGTTTTTTTACTATATTCCATGTTTAGCCCCTGTAGTTTACATTGTATCAATTAATTCATGAGTTTATAGTATTTTGTTTAGCTTCATTTTAAGGTATAATCATAACAAACCACACATGAAATATCTATCTATAAGTGTGCGTTTATTTTATCTTCAAAAGCTATCCTAATAAATTATCATCATGTAATGTATACACAATATTTTGGCTATAACTATGTTTCGAGAAAATTAATCACGTGCATTTCAAAAAAGGCACATGGCCTCTTGAATCCACGGGACGGCCCTGATTATCTTACCCGGTGATGCACCTAGCTTACCACTTCGAGACATTGTATATGTATATATGCTAGTTCACTCCTGAAAAAACAAGTAACATTCAAAATATTAACTACATGTAATAATCATACACACAGATTACACATTATCTACAAGTACTAATGAAATTTAAATTATACACTCCAATGTTGTAACTTCATATCTCATGTAAAGATTACACATTATCATTCACACAATTAAAAAAGGTGAAAATATGAGTGAGCTAATATGGCATTTATCATTTTAATTACAAAAGGAAATGCATGTCATGTTGCCTCTGCAAGCCACACATGTAGTTCACACTAGACAAACTGATATGTATTGTTTGACAGTTCTTTTTTTAGATTATTTGACAGGTAGTCAACCCAAAATTATTGCATCATAAAGACCATGAAGGCAGACCACATAGCGATAGTGCTTCCCACTACAAATGCATCAATTTGTGAGTAGGAACCCAAATGGCCCCTCAGGGGTTGCATCTACAAGTAGACAAGGATAAGTCGAACCAAATCTTACATTATATATAAGTGGATGTCATAATGATGATGACTCACTCACATACTTGCCACATCATTATTAAAGAATTCACATATCAACAACATTTCAATCTACATAAGTATATGCGAATTCCACCTAGGCAAATACTTATACACGTCATCATCTATGCATTCCACATATGGAAATTATATGCCAACTTGGCATTAAACGGGACATTAATATTAAAAAGATATGCACATAATGGGATTCAAACCCGGGTCTGTGAACTCACACTTCGCATGTGCTACCACTACACCAGAATGGTATTTGGTGACAATTTAAAAAAAACGAACTACATAACCAATTAAATTAAAAAAACGATTTTCAATTGTATTTGACCAGATTACCTTTAATACATAACCAATTAAATTAAATCATTCCTAACTAAAATAAAGAACGCGTTATAATTTTATTTGTGGACATTATTCAAAAAATTAAATTCCATACCTTGAAAACATTCCTACTTACAATAAAAAACGCGTTTTAATTTTATTTTTGTACATTTGTCAACACATTAGATTCGCTATATTTAAAACATTCTTAATTAAAATTAAAAAAATTCAACCCATTCAATAGTTTACTTAAAATAAAAAACGTTTGTGTTGTGACTTCATTCTATGGAAATGAAATTAGTGTATTCAAGCATTCTATGGAAAGTTAAAAAATAACACATATCAGTTCCAAAAATATCGCCTGGTTTTATGAGAGAACTAGCCTCAAGGCCCGCCCGATGGGCGGCTAGCTTTAAGAATTATTGTTAAAAATATAAAATAAGTTTTCAAAGAAATTATAAAGCGTTAATTTATAAGACAAACTTAAAATAAAGAAATTATAAAAATAGTTAAAAAAATTCATAGAACCAACATATATTGCTTGAATCTCTGTATATCATTTCTCATTTAAACTCTTTGAAACCAAGAACAACTCATAACTGCCAAAAAGAATAAACTCCTTTTATCAGTAGCTCAAAACTGAGTCTCTTGAACCTTCAACATAACATCATCGCACAATAACTCTAAACATTAGTCTATATCTTAAATACAACCAGCATTGCGTTTCAAGTAAACATGTCCTATAAATAACAAATTGTCTACTGTCTAGGCATGAACATCAGAGCCGTCTCGTGGATTTCGGTGGCCCTGTACCACGACTATACGGAGGCCCTACTAAATACCAAAAGTAACGTATACGCGTAAAAAGTATTACTAAGATTCAAAAAAAATTGAAACAACGATACTAAAACGCTATTGCAACAATTAAGGCTTCCAACATAAAAATTTAACAAATTATATCTTAGAAAGCATGAATTATAAGAAAATTCAAAATAGTAAGTTAGAAAATTACCTGATGGTGATGGATTAATAGGTTACACTTTATACAATCAAGTCGATTGTCAAAACTCGATAATGTTGCCGCCTGATAAAAGACTAAAAAAGATAATCGATTGTGCATTTTTTTTAAATATTACACGGACTATCATGAAGACACGATTTGCTTATATAATAGTTTTTATTGGCCTAGCCCTTATTGTCCCAAAAAAAACAAGTATGTGCTAGGGGACAAGTTTCTAGGTCAATCTCTTATATAGACGATTTTGTTTTTTTTTTTTTTTATATCTCAACTTTATGTATCATAATAAATTTAAAAAAAAAACATAAAAATCATATATTAATTATATAATGCATCCACTGTTTTAGAAAATGGTGGCCGTAAGTTTTTATGGTGGCCGTGTGCTAATGGTGCCTGTGGCAACTCGAAGGATAGGGTTGACAACGTAATTGCAGACATACAGAAAAGACCACGAAACACAAATCTAATCTGTAATCAAGTGAAACCGTCAAGTTATAAGAATCGACCAAAGATATCCCACAAAATCGAAGCACTAACTCTCTACAGAACTCAACCCCACAAACCCAAATAGCCCGGGCTCAGATGAACATAAGAATTTACAAAAAGACTATCCAAGAAGATATGTTATTGGAACTTAAAGATATAAACCACATTCAAGATGAACGAACTATTTAGTCTTGGTTTGGTTTTTGTAGTTGGAACACTATAGAGAGCAGGTTAAAAGGGAAATGCCTAATTTACCTTTATACAATGACTTTTTTAGTGTGATTTAATAAGTACCTGTGAAATGACCCTGCAAAGTTATAAACTTTGCTGAAATCAAACTGCTTCGGTTGGAACACTCAAAAAAACTCCCGACATACCATATCATTCACTGAAACGACCAAACCGAATCTTAACACACCCTACAAATAAAAAAATCCTCAAATTCCCTCATTTGGGCGCATTTTTTTAGCTTTCAAAATAAGAATCAATTCCATAATGTCAAATGGGTGGGATTAAATAAAGCAGTTTAAACAAAACCCTTTCAAAAAAATATTTTATAGAATGGTTCCTTGTACAAACTTTTTTTGTTCAATCTCATGAGTAGAGGTGGCAATTTGATACCCATTAGGGTTTAGTTTGATAAATATTTTTAAAGGATATATCTAGTTGGGTCTCTCTTAATATTTATAGAAGGGCCTTGTTAGGTGTAACATTTTTCCCATAATATTATTAATGGGTCTAGTTGGGTCTCTCAACGGGTCTAGACGGGTCTCTCTTAAAATTATAGATGAGTCTCCTAATGGGATTAGAGTATCAGACATGTCTAGCGGATCAAAAGTATTGTATACGTTTTCCTCTGTTTTTATCTATTTTTATACGTTTTGTACTTTTTTACGTTTTTATCCGTTTTTTAAACGTTTTTATACGTTTTCTTCAGTTTTCGTCCATTTTTAACGTTTTCGTCCGTTTGCCATCCTATTCGTACGTTTTTAAATGTTTTTATACGTTTCGTTTGTTTTTTAATGTTTTCATCCGATTTCAACCGTTTTCGTACGTTTTTTTATCATTTTCGTCTGTTTTCGACCGTTTTTTTACGTTTTGCTTCGTTTTTGAACGTTTTCGTCAGTTTTCGACCGTTTTCGTCTGTTTTTAAATGTTTTAATCCTTTTTCATCAGTGTTTGTCAATTTTCATCAGCGTTTGCCCGTTTTCGTCCGGTTTCGACCATTTTCATCCGTTTTTAAACATCTTGTACTTTGTTTTACGTTTTCATCCGTTTTTAACGTTTTTATATGTTTTCGTCCGGTTTTAAACGCTTTTGTCCGTTTTCCAATCTTTTTCGTCCATTTTCGTCTGTTTTCGACCATTTCGTACGTTTTAAACGTTTTCGTCTGTTTTGTACGTTTTGCCCGTTTTTGTCCGTTTTGACTGTGTTAGTCCGTTTTCGAAAACGGACAAAAACGATCTAAAACGGATGAAAACGGACGACAACGGTCGAAAACGAACGAAAACAGTCAAAAACGGTCAAAAACTGTCAAACACGGTCGGAAACGGACGAAAACGGTGAAAACAGACGAAAACAGTCGAAAACGAACAAAAAGCTACAAAACGTAGAAAAACGCATAAATATGGATGGTGAATCACTTTAGTTACTACACAGAGCCTCGTTGCCTTCTAAAAAAACAAACTTTTTTTTTAAGTTACCAAAACTTATCTAGACCCGGACCCAACATCTACACCTGACCCATCTAGACCCATGTTTCTAGAAGGACCATTTAGACCCAAACCCATCTAGACCCGTGACCAAACCCAACCCAACCCAACCCACCTATTTTGCCACCACTACTCATGAGTCGCTTGTCAGTTTAAACCCTCGTTTGATATGGAAGACTACACATATATTGCATATATTGTAGTTGCAAGTGTAATTATAAAAAGTACAATGACGTAAAAGCTAAACACTCGTTGCTAAACACTTTTTCAAAAACATTCGCCAAACATAGTTTCTTATTAAGTTTAATTTCCTAAGCGCAATTGGATATATAGTTTCATAAAGTAGTAACAAGTAACAACAAACAATTAATAGAAGCAAAATCAATGAACGAATGTAAAAGGCAAAAACATATATAATAAGTAGATGGTGCGATACATGCGTGTGCTGCGCGTGTAAGTTTGAGGTTTACATGAGCTTGACCAACATCAACACGGCTGTTGTATCATTCATTTTTAGTTAAATTGGTGAAATGTTTCCTCATTTGATATGTGGAATACGACTCCCTCGCAAAAAAATTGGTAGAATACGACTAAAGAGGTTATTTGTGTTAATATCAGTTTTGGCTGTTTATACAAAGTTTGAAGAAAAATAAATCATTATTTTTTCAATTTCTTATTTTCTTTAACTTAAATTAAATTTCAAACTCATATATACACATACTAGTTATAACACTCGTGCATATACGAGTTTTATAGTTGTGTCTTAATATAACCGTGTCTTGACGAGATATAGTCGGGTCTTGGCCGTAGCAGTGCTTTTGCGGGAATAGCCGTGTCCCGGCCGGATATATCCAGGTCTCGCCGGATATAGGCGGGTCTCACCGGATATAGCTGGGTCTCGCTGGATATAAACGGGTCTGCCGGATAAAGCCGGGTCTTGACCGGATATAGCCGGGTCTTGGTCGGATATAACCGGGTATGCTAGACATGCTTCTACCTCGCGTACTGAAGTAACTTGGCTGTTTGAGATAATGTTTTTGATCTTGTTAGCATGACCAAACTTTTGTGTCTGCAACTGGCAATCAAAATTGTATTTTGCGTATGAATGCTATATCAGATTTGCGCCCATACATAATACTGATTTTGAACTCGGATGTTGCAGCGTGTTACTCTTTATTCAAACTTATGGGGCTAGTGAGCTGTGAAAGATGAAGCTAACTAAAGGTTAACCCGAACCTCCCTTGTTGAAGAAAAGTTGTTATACGCCAAACTGGTGTCCGGAATAAAGGTTTGAAGTTTAAACAGATGGCTATGCATCTTGGTTTTTCAAACCTTTGCTTCACAAGCATCTCTATCTTCCGATACAATGTGTTTGGGATAGGCAATTTCCTGTTTGGTAGTAAATGAAATGATAATTAATTTGGATGGTTATGGATAAAAGGCTTGCAGACTGGAAAATGTCATGAAATTGTCCGCCTCGAGTGATTAATTAGCAGTTATCTTTAGAGGATTGTTTGGGTTTGAAGATTGGTCACATGGCTACGTACCTTGGTACTGAAATTCTTCGACTCATAAACCCTCTTTTCTCATGAATAATGTGTATCTTGAGTCTAGTTACATTTATTTAGTCATTGGATAGTTTCCTGACATAGAATGCATCTTTGCTGCTATGATTGTTATATGTGGTATTAATGTTACACAGCTGGCTATGTACTTGATAGTGAAGTTCCTCCGTATTCATTGGATATTCCTCCATAGTTTGCTTATAGGCTGTGTTTGGGATGTTTCATGATGACACTGGTTAGTAAGTATCATAAGGATAGTTTCTGCGTTGGTAAAAACATTATGGTCCGGTACCGAAGGCTCTTTCAGTAGGGATTAGTAGTATAATAAGCTGTAGTATTGCTTTTTCTACTTAGCATGGGTATGTCCATGCTATTAGTAAATTGTTCAAAGTTGTATTTATTTTTTTTATTTTTTTTGTTTATTAATATATTTTACCTTTGACCGAAAAAATACTCACATATTTGGTAAATGTCACAAATTTAAGAAACTATTAAATCAACTCACAGTAAATATGTTAAGTAGAATTCAACACCAGAAACTGCATATGTTTGACACTTAAGCCACAAGAGAATTAAACCACACTTACAAACATGTTTGACAACGTAACGTTTATTTAACAACAACATGAACCGTTCCTTGTTGCATAACATTTATAATTTCATTAGTTTTGATTTGACATTTAAATGAAGTTAAAGTTTTAATAAACCACTACTTTATTTGTGATATGTGTCTACTTTTATTAGTATTATAAGATAAAAATCTTCAATATATGATCTAAGTCTTTCAAAACTACACTAATGCCGGATCGTAATGGCCAAATAACAAGAATAACAAGAAGATGAATCAATTCCCAAGTTGGGTAATTCTATTACAAATTTCAATGAAAAACTAAAAGCTGCATAAACCCTAGACAAAGAGGGTATCTAAACAAGTAAATAGCTTGGGAAGAAAGCTAATCTTTTGTTCCAAAAGTGTAAAATTCATGCATAAAAAACTAGAAACAAAAAATGTCAAAATAAATCCTGAAACTTAAAATTGACAAAATTTTAGGATGTCAGCATAGATCTTAAGATCTTTGCTTACTTGAGAACTTTTAAGTCTGGTTTCAACATGGATCTTAACATCTATGCTCAACTCAGAATTTTTCTTCCACAGTATCATTCTCCCCCGCTTGAGAAAGACTCGTCCACGAGTCTTCTTCATCTTCACTATCTCTAGAATATGGTGATAAATCTGACACATTGAAAGTAGCAAACACGTTGTAATGTCCCGGTAATTCAATCTTGTATGCATTATCATTAATCGTCTTTTGAACTCGAAAGGGACCATCAGCTCATGGGTGCAAATAGTAGAAGTGTATGAGTTGCGTACTTGCGTTTTCTATGTGTTTGTGTTACTTGTTACTAGTTCTTGTCACGTTCGAGTAGTTAACAAGAATGAGCGAATATAGTTTAACCTTGTTTTTCATATGTCTAGACCCACACTTTTTTAGATTATTCCCTCTTAAATGCATATTAACCCGCTAAAACCTTTAGCCACGACACTTGTCGCAGCTAAAAGTGTATATGAATAAGTTATTGATTATTTTAAGATTTAATAATTAATATTATAAAAAATGAACTAAAGAGAAGATAAAATAATGATTTTAATCCGTACACACATCTAGCAATGTCATTGCTAAAAGCCCTAACAATTTTAAATTTACATATAATTGTTAAAACTAATT
>BQNB010066580.1:17949-34510 GCA_026074375.1 Tanacetum coccineum
AAAAAACACACGAGTGCCACACTTTGAAACATCATATCGTATTCATAATAACTTTATTTTCAACCATTTTTTGTTCATTACGTAGCGGCCATCAAAGACAACACAATTCACGAAAAAAAACATTTATATAAAACATATACAGTTAATAAAACATTCACGAACATTACACATATTCACTTTCAAAACCTTAACCCTAACCAACCAAAACCTTAACCCTAAAAAAACAATTATATACAAAACCCTAACCCAAAACCTTAACCCTAAAAAAAATGTCAACTTAAAAAACAACCGGCTCTCTCAATTTTTTTGAGCGATATATGAGAAATTAGGCCCACCGAATAGTACATGTCGCTCGAATTAAACACATTTCGCTCAACCTTTTGAGCGAAATACTTTTTTTTAAATTGATACCAGCCCGACACTTGTAATTTCGCTCAAAATGTTAAATACCACTCGAATTTTTGAGCGACATGTGTGTCCTATTTCGTAATTCCATTTTTTTTGTCCTCTGCGTGAAAACAACTTCGAAATGTGTCCGGTTTGGTAATTTTCGCTAACAATTATAGAGCATATATGGCATATGACATCTTTATTTGGAAAGAGACAAAATTAAAATTGTTTATACTGGTACTTTTAGGAAGAGAGCTTTCATTTATATTACTCTCTAATAGCATTAACATTCTAAAGATATATATAATAAGATGCAACTAGTTAGAGATAATATACTTTAATTTTAACACCAAAGCTTCAGGTATTACTTTTAGGACTATATATGCTTTGTGTGTAAAGCGAACAAGATATGATTCTATTTTGGGAGCATTTGGGTGGTTTATGCCACGCACCCTGCTGACTTGTGTCACCCACACGTCGTATGTGGCTGGATGACCTGTCAAGGCTCAAGCATATTAACTCATGCACAACCTTTGCTACTTCATTAATAAAACTATAGCAAGATACTAGAGATAAAAGAAGAAAGTTACATTATGATTTTACTACAGATTTTGGATCGTAAATCCAATCTAACCAAATGAGATTCAAATCTCTCTTCCTATTTTTAATCCAAGAATGAGAAAAGACTTTGATTTCCTCAACTAACATATCCTTTCTAGGAGTGTTGGGTTAATCTCAATCTGCTCGAAGATAAAAGCAGTTATGAAAGTAGTTATAAGTTAGTTAAAAACAGTTATTTGGTAGTTACAAAGGAAAGGGCACGCCTGTTAGTTCATTCGAACCATCACACCCTTTCATTCGTACCTCTTCGTTTTGTATAAATAAAACAAGATATGTAAACAATCATACTTGATGACAAATTAATAGAAACTAAGTTTATTTTCTATTTTGGTATATCTGTGACTAAGTTTAAAACCAATAATGCCTATACGTATGGGCGTATAATTGGCATCAGAGCTTGTTTGGTTACAAACCAAAATCATCATATACCAGTTTTTTTGTTCCTGTTTTTGAATCAATAAAAATCATTTACTTTCGCAAAAAACTTTCAAATCCTTTGAACACAACAATCATAATCATACATCGCTGTTTGCACTCGAATAAAAAAGGAATCCAACTTTCCTATCACCCAGGGATTAATCACTCCCGTGTTTAAATCAACCGGCAACAAAAAAGGGTTTCACATTTGCAAAAGTTCCAGTTCTTATTTAAGAACATCAAATCCGAAAACAGATTCAAAACAGAAAAACCACATCAAAAGGATAACATAAGTCATCATCAAGGGGCAAAATCTAATCATCAAAAAAGGGAACGAACACACCTGATTTTTGAAGAAACAAGAATCGCACCCTCAATCGAATCATCAATTGATTCAGGTTATCCACAAACGCCCAAATTTTAGACGAGTGTTAAGATCCCCAATTTTTGCGAAACCCTAATTTCGCACAACAAAATCAAGGGAATCCAGTGGTTCAGAACACAATAGTGGACAACAAGGACGGTTAAACCGGCCATATAATCGGCGGATTAACCACCACAAAGAAAGGAAGAAGAAGAAGACCCAGAAGTCTCAAAGACAGAGACGCATCTCTCCCAAAAGGAGAAAAGGAGGCGCAGTTATAAGCATCGAAAAAAGGGGTCACAGGGTTTTTTTAATAACCCATCAGGTTTAAACAAAACCATTTTACACCCTTCCACTTTTCATTTCTTTTATATAATATATATTAGTATCAAATATATATTGTATATAGTTTTTTGCTTAGAAAAGTTACTCCCTTTAGTTTAAGTTAGTATCTTTTCGAGGCCCGTAGATAAATATAGTAACCTAGTGATTACACTGCTTATTATATTAAGGGATAATTTAAGGAGTAATTAACCTTAGGTTATTCAACCGAGAATATAAAATCTCCAAGGATAAGTTATTGATAGCCTGTAAGGCACAAAACAAAAGAGCTCGCCAGTATAAGAAATTTTTGACACTTTGTGTTAAAATATTTTCATTTGGAGATTTAGTCAATATCCTAGAGATATGACAAAAGAAAGTGGAGATAGTTCAAAGAAAGAAGTAAGTACTACTAGTACACCCCAATTCCAATGTCCGATGCTAAAACCCTCGAATTACTCATTATGGGCAATTCGAATGCAAATCATTCTCGAAGCGAATGGTTTATGGGAAATGATAGAGCCACTAGAGACGACTTAATCAGACAACAAAAAAGATAAGACTGCTATCGCATTCCTTTACCAAGCTTTACCAAAAGAACAATTTCTTCAAATCACAAAACACAAAACCGCGAAAGCCATATGGGACACCTTAAAAACTAGACATATAGGAGAAGAAAGATGTTACACATGAAGGAAGACGAGACAATCGACGCCTTCACCCAAAAACTAACAACTCTAGTAAACAAAGCAGCCAGTCTAGGGCACACAATAGAAGATTAAACAATAGTAAGAAAACTATTAAATGCTGTACCTGATATGTATCTGCAAATAGTTGCTTCAATAGAGCAATATTCTGATCTATGTGAAATGACAATAGAAGAAGCAATTGGAAGACTCAAGACATATGAAGAAAGGATTATGTATAATAAAGGTAAACAAGTGGACAGTCAGGAGAAATTGATGTTCACACGACAAAAAAGTAAAGGAAAGTATTTTAGAGGATGTGGACGTAGAAAACATAGATTTTCACAAATAAAAACCCATGAAAAATATAAGGAAGAGAAGAAAGATGGAGAATCCTCTCATAGGAATTTTAATAGAAACAACTTCAAGAAATTAAGCTATGATACTAGCAAATTACAATGTTACCAATGTAAGAAGATAGGGCATATAGCACCCAACTGTCCTCAAAAGACAAAGGCAAATGAGCAATCTAATCTTGTTGAAGAAGATTTAGAACCAACCTTATTAATGGCAATATTGGAAGACTCAAATGAAAGGAACCAAGTAAAAGAAGTTAAAGAACAAAAAGGTCTCACTACATGAAGAAGACATAGGGTATAAAGAGACAAATATGGATAGTTTATGGTTCTTAGACAATGGAGCTAGTAACCATATGACTGGAGTGAGAGAACACTTCAAAGAGTTAGATGAGAAGGTCGGTGGAAAAGTAAAATTTGGAGATGGTTCATACATACAAATCAAAGGAAAAGGTTTAATTTTAATAGAATGTGATGACAAGAAGCAAAGAATTATATCACACGTATATTACATTCCTAGCTTGAAGAGCAACTTACTGAGCCTTGGATAATTTACTGAAATTAGTTGTAAAGTAGTAATGGAAGACGACGAATTACAACTTTATGACATGGATAACAAAATCTTCATTAAAGTTACACGACAAAGAAACCGACTATTAAAGGCAAATTTAAGGATAGGTACACCTGTCTGCCTGCTAGAAAATTTAAAAGACAATAAATGGTTATGGCACGCAAGACTAGGACATCTCAACTTTGAGTCACTAAAATCAATGGCTCAAAGGGATTTAGTTTATGGAATACCTGCCATTAAACATACAACACAAATCTGTGATGTTTGTTTAATTGGAAAACATAGTAGAGCACCATTTCCTAAAAAGGCAAAAGCTAGATCAACTTCACCTTTAGATTTGGTTTATGGAGATTTATGTGGACCAATCTCACCACCAACACCTTCTGGAAAGAAATACATATTCTTATTAGTAGACGATTACTCAAGATATATGTGGGTGTATTTCTTAAATACGAAAGATCAAGCCTTTGATACTTTCAAAGAATACAAGAAGACAATAGAAAATGAGTTAAGGACAACATTGAAGATGTTAAGAACGGATCGAGGAGGAGAATTCACATCAAATGAATTCACTCAATATTGTAAAGAGAATGGTATAGCACGACAACTTACCGCACCTTACTCACCACAACAAAATGGAGTAGTTGAAAGAAGAAACAGGACAATTATGTCTACAACAAGATGTATGATGAAAGCAACAAACATGCCACAAAACTTTTGGGCTGAAGCTGTTAGACACGCCATATACATCTTAAATAGTGTTCCTACAAAAGCATTAGAAGACATTACTCCATATGAAGCAATCAAACGAAGAAAGCCAAACTTAGAAAATCTAAGAGTTTTCGGCTGCATAGCATATGCAAAGGTACCATCACAACGTTTGACGAAATTGGATGATAGAAGTAGTAGAATGGTATACTTAGGAAATGAACAAGGATCAAAAGCTTATCGATTATTTGATCCAACGACACAAAAGATATGTGTTAGTAGAGATGTGAAGTTTAAGGAGAACGAAATATGGGATTAGAAAGAATACATGAGTGAGCACATTAACGACGAACCTGAATGGACTAATTTCAAAATAGAAAACCTTGAAGTCACAAGAGAACATCATGATCAAGGAAATCAACCAATTGATGAAGACAATGATTTTCATAATAATGACAATGATTTTCCTAATAATGACAATGATGGTTATGAATCACCAACAATGAGCTCTCCCTCACATTCTCAAACACCTCACACACCATCAACAAGTTCATCACAAGTAAATCCTCAATTCACACCCAATGCCTCAACACAATCAATCTATCAAAGTGATAGTGGTTCAAACTCAACCACAAATTTACAAACATACTTTGATCATACACCGTTGAGAGGCTTTAGAACATTAGATTACCTATACGAGAACACCGAGGAATTATTACTAGCTGAAGACGAACCCAAGAACTACAATGAAGCATCAAACGATCAAAGATGGATTGAAGCAATGAAGGTCGAGTTAGATTCCATCAATAGGAACAACACATAGAAATTAACCACTCTACCCAAAGGACATAAAGCAATCGGTTTAAAATGGGTATTCAAGACCAAGAAAGATGCTAATGGAAACATATTCAAGCATAAAGCAAGATTAGTAGCAAAAGGCTACATACAAGATCATGACATAGACTTTGAGGAAGTATTCNATTTTGAAGAGTCTTTTGCTCCGGTTGCAAGATTAGAGGCTATAAGGATTTTTCTCGCGTTTGCTGCTCATATGAACATGGTCGTCCACCAAATGGATGTGAAGACTGCGTTTCTGAATGGTAATCTGCGGGAAGAAGTTTATGTTAGCCAGCCGGATAGGTTTGTGGATAAAGATAAACCAAATCACGTGTACAAGCTTAAGAAAGCTCTTTATGACATGTTGTCTTCATTCCTGATATCCCAAGACTTCTCCAAAGGTTTAGTGGATCCCACATTGTTCATTCTTTATTAACCAGTCAAAATATGCCATTGAATCCTTAAATAAATACAGTTTTGACTCTTGTGACCCAATGGATACTCCCATGGTGGAGAAATCCAAACTGGATGAGGATAAAGAAGGGAAGGTTGTTGATCCGTTACACTATCGTGGTATGATAGGCACCCTCCTTTATCTCACAGCCATTAGACCTGACCTATAATTTGCTATATGCATGTGTGCCTGGTATCAGGCTCGGCCTATCGAAAATCACTTAAATGCAGTAAAAAGGATCTTTTGATATCTAAAAGGAACCGTTAATCGGGGACTATGGTATCTGAAGGATTCTTTGATTGCTCTAACAGCATTTGCAGATGCGGATCATGCTGGTTGTCAAGATACACGCCATAGCACATCTGGTAGTATGCAATTTTTGGGAGATAGACTTATCAGTTGGTCATTAAAAAGGTAGAAAAGCTCTGCGATATCCAGTACAAAAGCTGAATATATTGCTTTGTCTGGCTGTTGTGCTCAAATCCTTTGGATGAGATCACAGCTTACTGACTATGGTTTTGGTTTCAACAAAATTCCAATGTACTGTGATAACAAAAGCGCTATTTCCTTATGCTGCAACAACATTCAACATTCCAGATCAAAGTATATAGACATTAGATTTCACTTTATCAAGGAGCATGTTGAGAATGGGGTGATCGAAGTTTACTTTGTCAATACGGAGTATCAACTGACGGACATCTTCACTAAAGCTCTTGGCCGAGAAAGAATTGAATTTCTGATCAACAAGCTGGGAATGCGGAGTTTTACGCCGGAGACTCTAAAACAATTGGCAGATGAAGTTGATGAATAGTGGTGGTACCTATTCACATATCTTGTATCATATGTATATACATAAAACCATAAAAACCAAAACAATTTTTTATTTTTAGAAAACTTTTATAAAAACAAAATACAAAAATATAAAATCTATAAAACCAAAGAAAAAATGAAAAAATGAAAAAATATAAAAAGAGGTAATAAAGGCATGTCTTCTAAAAATCGATAACATTTGCGGTCTTAGAAATGTCATTCAATCATGATACGAGGCTGTAAATGAAGTTCGAGCAGAAGTTCAAATGTTTTCAAAACATGCCAAATGGCTTGCTATTATTTCAGATAGTAACCCAGACATCATTTTAAAGGCAAGTATTCCGTCAAAAAGGAAACTTGACCTCTCAACGGGAATTTATTCTCAGGCGTGGTCTACTTTATGACCATGCAAAGGCTTGTGTTTACTTTGCATCACAACCCGTGCTTCCTATATTTCCATAAGTGTACGCGTCAGTGCACTTATGTGTTAAAATAAGAGAAATCTTATTTTTATACATAAGCAGCAAGAAGCTAATCTGGGGTAATTACTTCAAGGTACAACAGTCATAGATCATAAGAAAAGCGAATCAAAAAGAGTCAATTTTGGAAATAAGATTATCATTCATTAT
Source organism: Tanacetum coccineum (assembly GCA_026074375.1). NCBI lineage: Eukaryota > Viridiplantae > Streptophyta > Magnoliopsida > Asterales > Asteraceae > Tanacetum > Tanacetum coccineum. The sequence goes on from BQNB010066580.1 coordinate 25,114, forward strand.
TTCTTCAGAAGTTCTTACAAACGAGAGTTCCCAAAATCAATACAATAAAATTTGAATGATAACGGTTTATCCATCTCCATTCCCTTCGAACAGCCACTTGTGCCATACCGAGCCATGAGTTGCCTGAGATAAAAACAGTAATGCTAAAAGTTCAACACAAAGGTTGAGTGGAAATCCATAGGTTTAAGTAATATCAATCTGAATGCAAGGCGTATTGGGTTACGTTGATATACACCCGTAATTGAAAAACAAATTATTATTGCCATTAAGCGTCATGAATCCGAAGCCTTAGGTTATGGTGATACGTTATTGTCCCCAGTGGATGCCTGGCCAAAACATCCGCGTGATTTTCTTTCTAATGACGTGGCAATTGGTTAACGAAATCGGATACACCAATTGGGGAGTCCAACCCAAATACTAATACAACATTCGCGCTACTACGGATAACTAATTAATGGTTCAAGATTATTGGGGACCTTAAAGCAAAGCATTTACTAGGCAATAGTAAATTGGGGAAAAAGCTACAGCAATAATTGCATTCAATTTTATAGCATGTATCTCCCTCCATGGGGTTTTATAAAAAGATTGAATGCCGAGGCTATGGAAGCACACCTGAACGACTAGGGAAATTGATAGCAATGTATAGGAATGAAAGTAACGCTTCGTCAATTAGAACCTGGGGTAATATATCAAGTCTTATTTTGATTAGAATATGTTTTACATTATAATGAATATCATCTTAGATTGAATTGTTATGGAGTGTATCACCGTTCGGGCCATCATAATTCAGAGGTCATTTAGTAAACATTTGAGGACTAAGGCTTTAAATCGTAAACCCAACAACTCAGTCAGAACGTAATACCAAATAAAACCTCTTAAAATAATGAAACTAACCCAGTTATTGTGATACGATATAAATCGGTTTTTAAGCGTTTTGCTCAATAACTCGGAAAATGTTAAGCACGTCAAGTGTTAATTAAAGTTATGTTTTGTAATGTTTTGAATATATTTTTATACTTTTTCAAAATGTTACATTTTAGATCCTTGAGTATGAAAAGTGGCAAAATATATCCTTGGAGTTTGCATTTTTACGACTTTGGTCCTTCAACTTTAAAAGATATACCAAGTAAACCTTGGACTTTGAAAAGTGACATAATAGACCCCTGTAGTTATAACTTTGATAAAATGACATTTATAGTCCTTTTAGTTTATAAGTTACTCGGAAAGTTACGAGTATAATAACCTTGCATGGAGATTATAATTACGAAACTTGTCCAAAATGCCATGCAAGCTTATTTTAACATTTCAATAGACATTTATAAGTTATAATAAACTAAATTAATGAGAGTTACACAAACACAAGTTATATTAACGAAACTTAAAGCTAGAAAAGCAACGTCATATTAGGGTTTTAAAATGAAAACGCGCGGGTTTTAAGTTCAAATTCTTTCATGACTTATCAAAGCACTTATTTTAATATTATATAAGCTTATTAGGATAGATTATACAATAGAATTACAATTTTTAGCTCACTAGATAAGTAAAAACATGAAATTAGGGTTTCGGGTGTACGATTTTGGATCAAAAAGGTAAAACACATAGGTTTTTTAGTTCAAAGCTTTATATTATGATTTTTGCATGATCATATGAACATTATAAAGGTATGAATACATAATATAAGCTTAGAGAACCTGGTCTTGAGCTTATAGCTTAGAAATGGGTCAAAATCGGGACTTTTAGCTTCGTACGCCTAGAATAACGACTCCAGGGCTCCGTTTCTTGGTTTCTTTTGCTTCCTTTCTGAAATTGAGCCTTATTAAGACCTCTTAGGATCTCTTAGAGCAAAGTATTGCTTCTATGTAAGGGTTATAGAGTAGGAAGTGGGGGATGAAGAAAAATGAAGTGTTATGTTCCTATTATAGGCGAATTGAACTGGAGGCCAAAGGGAGGATGTGTAATCTGTTTAAGGACATGTAGGAGGTCTATAGGGTGATGATTAGGGTCTATAGGATGTGTTGGTTAAGCTAGAAACTAGCTAGAATGAGTTGGATACTCCTTTGCATGCCGCGGCTAAGAAATGAGAAACAAGGAACCATGTGATCAATTTTATACTATATAAGATGAAGATATTTTAAGAGAGGTTCTTGTAAGAAGCTAGGGAGGTAAGGTGCTTGTCATTGAGGAGTGCATGTTCAAGAAAATTAGTTTAAAATGGGTCATATTGCAAAAGGTATTTTTTAATTTCGGTAGCATTAAGGGCTTAATTAGGGTTTTCAAGCTTGAATTTCGTGTACATTTGATTAGGAATGATAGGTTACTGATCCTAAGACGTAACTAAAAGGATTATAATCAAAATTTGATAGGTGGTTTGGTTAATAAAGGTAAGAAATTGAGTAAACTGTCAAAAGTTACAATTAGGGGGGCATAATAGGTATTTCTTGCTTTGTTTCATGTATATCATTGTTTAATTAATTTGGTGAAATGATGATGGAAAGTGATTGAGAATGTTGTAATTTATGTTATTACCACTTATTTAAGAGTTGGTTTGAGTTTACAATGGATACAAATCAAGAAACGGGTCATGGTTTAGAAACTAGCTCGGTTTTAGGGTTTAGGGTTTTGAATTAGGGGTTTGAGTGTAAAAAGATGTATGAAAGCTTATGAATGAAATAATTAGGGTTTACACATTGTATATTGAGTGTAGTATCTTGTACACAAGTGATGGTGAAGAAATTAGAATGAAAACGAAGGTAAAAAAAAAAAAACGGCTATTGTTGGAAATCATAGCTATATTGACTTGAAATTGACTATTATGAGACTTGTACTTTGACTTGAATAAAAATTTAATATTTCAAATGAATGTTATAGTTGCTTGTAACATATGCATTATTGCTGTGCATTCACTTTTAGATAATATCTATCTATGGAATAAGGGGTTTTTAGAGGTTTTTTTTTATTTTATATTACGATAACGGTTTAAAACCCGTTTTGATATAATGTTGCAAATGACACATTATATGAGTAATGTACTTTGTAATAATGATATTATGATATTGACTTGACATATATGAAGATAGGATTGCCATATGTAGGTTGCATGAGCCCGTTAACTTTAGTTATGCAAGAAATGTTGCATATTGAGATATTGGCAAAGTAAATAATGTAATAAAGCGAAAAATTTCCCTGAAAAAGGTGAGTTCATATATAATTGATAGATTGTACATCGTCTAACTTAATAGATGGATATTTACATTTATGAAAATTACGGGTTGTTATAGTCAGTGCGCTTATGTGTCAAAATAAGAGAAATCTTATTTTTATTGGTAAAAAGTTGTCTTCAAGATGAATTAGTATTTTCAGTAATCACAAAAAGATTTTAAAAGACAATTCGACCACTCAAACAATGACAACTGCTTTTTAAATATAAAATAGGTCGTTATTTAAGGGTGAGAAGGCGTCATCAAATAATCTTTAAAAACAGTCTTTCAAAATAAGTCACGGAATAAACGTATAAAAAACGGATAAAGTTTTTTGATAATGAACGAATAACAATTTCAAGGAGTTAATTTATATTAACTAAAGTGATGTAGATGTCATGTGTTTAAACTTTATGGACTTATTTGGCACTTTAGAGCTTAGTGAATATCAGGCTTTAAACTACAGATATAACCAATATTGCCAACACCTCATAGTTTGTAAAAGACTTAGGAATGCTTGGAAATACTTTCATAGTTTTAAATGCCTTGAAGTTGATTCTCATGAAATAGATTTAAGCTTATTAATTCTTCGAACATGATTTAGAATATGTGTGCGTATAAGGTTTTGATGATTCCGAGGTGTCGAAACCAGCAAGGGGGAAGGAGTAGATGTATACATGATAGAGTCCATAGCCTTCTTTTAAGCTTGTCTTCATGGTTAGCTTCTTTTGAATTTAAGCATTCTTTAATTCGTTTTTGTGGTGCACTATTTCACAACTCATGGGGAAAGAAGACCACATCATCATCATTTAGTATGCAGCATTTGAGTTCCCAATGGGAAGTGTTAGGAGTATAATTATTTAAAACGTGAGAAGAGCTCTGTCTGATTCAATTAATGTTTTCCGACAGGTCAATCTCTAAGCTTATTCTTAAAATAAGTAGAAATATTTGATAAAAGAGGTACACATAGGTATGATGATGTCCTTTAGGGATTGTCAGTATCCTTAGGAAGAAATGTCTTCATACCGATACTTAGTTTGACTTTGGAGTTTCATTTCGACTATTTAGATGGAAAAAATTATGACATCCGAGACTTATTAAGCTTTGATTGTTTCAATTATATCATAACTATCCTGTAGAGAGAAATGCACTCATCTAGGACTTAATTGACTTTGGTTTTGCGGTATCAAATTCTTGAAAGGGTTCATTAAAGTACCCGAAATATCTGCGGCTTTATACATCAAGAAGAGCTGCTTTGAGCGGCTGTGCAAGAAAGTTCGGAATCTACTACAGAAAGGATGCGGTTTAGGGGGAAGCTAAGACCAAACAACACCCAAACATCACCAACCCATCAAACTCATGTTACATATGTATCGAAACCTGTTTCATACTCGAATTTTGGAGCAAAGACTTTCGTAACTTGGAAAGAAAGTTAAAGCAATGCCAAAGATTGATTGGACAGAGAAAGATCAGATTGACAACTTCTTAAAAGAAAGAAGGTTAATGAGGACTTAGAAAAGTACGTGGTGGGAGATTGTACGAATGGAGGAGACCTAGGCTTCTATACAAAGAATCCATATGATTATATCATATGAAGTCCTTATCATTCAGGACGAAACCCTCGTACATAATAATACATGTGGAAAAATATAATGTAGTGTAGATATTAATGTGATGTTAAGGAGTGCTCGAGTACAAATTTTTCAAGAATTTCTTAGTAAATTCAAAAAATTTCAAATTATTGTACCAGTCACTATCTTAAATTCCTACGATATAATTGAGAAGGTGAGCATTAAAATGTTCCGTTAAATATATGATGTAAACATTTTGTCCCCGGACGTTTAATCAATTGATATCCAAAATATCAAGGGATTAACATTTTGGATAAGGGGAGAAAATGTAATTAAACTGAATCTAATTTGTATTGAAATGTGATCATATAAAATGGACTCAATGCACTCCACACTTAGCATGTACTACGATTACGATGCACATGTTAAGGGAGAGCTTTTAGTGATGATGAAAAACTCTCAAAGTGTAAATCTTTTGATATTTATATCAAACACTTTGATTGAATTTTCCAATGATTTTGGTTTTGATTGTGATGGAATACCCAAAAGACCAACCATGTACTTAAATTTATGGAGTTATAAGGCAGTTAGGCTTAGGTATTCAAATCCATGATCCACCCACAAACTGGAGGGATCTACCCAGGGATATCCACTATTTAGAGGTAGAAGTCCCTTATTATTATACAAAAGGAAAAATGAGAACTGGATAATGCCGACTGAGATGGAGCTAACACTGGAACAAACCCAACAAGGTGTTAGTTATGAAGTCTCGGTAAGCATTAAAGGGGTTGAAGAATGAAAAAGAAATTGTATAGAATAAAAAAAAGTTGAAAAGAAAGGAACCTCCAACACTTAGCAGTAACCGCGTCAATACATAAACTGTCAGAAACACTAAGATGTTGTCCGACATTGAAGACAGTCATGGACCCAGTGATGCTATGCACAACCCTTCCCAGCCACTCAAAGTCGGAAAGACTTTGTTTTAAAACTCACAGAGATTCACACATTTCTATCCACTCTCTCTATTTTTTCGAGTTAGTTGATATTAAAAAGGTGTCAACTCAGCTCCGGAGCCTTTCCGATCACTATAACCAAAACGCACCTATAGAGTCTAGAGCCAAAAGAGATCATCCATAAATCTCATTAGGATACTTGTCAAGTTAAATTTGTTAAGTCGCACAATGTGAATAACAAGATATATACTAAGAGTCCTTCGCATTATCCTTGTGATTTTGCCAGAACATCTGAGTGATATCATTTACAATGAAGATAGAAATCCTGCTTAGCCACATCAAACAAGCTCATAGTGAGGTTGACTTGTGCGATATCTCTACGAAATCAAACTTATGACAACTGAAAGAAAGATGGGTGCGATAATATAAGAATCTCACTTTGTTTTCAGGTTATAAATTAATGATTGATGATGAATTTTTGAAAATGATCAACACTTTTGTGGTGTCACAAAAAAACTTTTAGCAAGTGACACAATCGATATGTTTTCAAATCAATTTTTCTATTCAATCAGTGAGATAGTAACTCACTAGTTCACTCATACCATGTTGTCTGCTTTGAGACTTTCGGTAATGAGAACGGCTAGTACAGCTGCGAAACCCTGTCAAGAAGATTCTTCGGAATTCTATCTGATCACAGGCAGTATTTATACTGATCCACGGAACCGTGGGGATATTGCAAACCATATCGACGAAGTGACAAAGACACTCTCGTCCGTATCTATTGATTATAACTAACCTAAACCTGCAGGTATCCCCGATGGTGGCAGCTGCTTGACGTAGACGTGTCAAGATTCATAACCGCATGCTCATACCCCGCTACCGAACAATATTAAAGACATCATGAAAGCTCAAGTACATGTTTTGATTCTTCCGCTATTCTGATTACCGTACGTCTTTTCTTGAAGTGACGAGTTGTTAAAGTTAAAGAATTTCAAGAAAGATGCAACTTTAAAGCTTTTCAAGTCAACAAATCAAGAAAGGTATGAGCATGTCGGTCCAGAAGTCACAAGTTCACAAGATGGCAAAGTTACAAGATGGCGAAATGAGATTATGCTTGGTTGATGATCTCACAGTGCTCAAGATCACACTTTCACAAACAAGTCAAGATAAAGGAACAAGCTCGAGCCTAAAGTCAAAGATCACTACAACAATTCACAAGTTAAAGATTGAAGTTAAAAACTACGAGCTGAGGACTAAAGATAAAGCATAGTATGCTAGGACTATATTTTTGTAAATTGGAGTGACCTCCCTTAGGGGGAGATTGTTAGGATCAAGAAAAGTCTCGGTCACTTCCAATATTTACTAGTCAAAGCCCGTAGTTAGATATATTAAACATATTAAGCTAATATGGACCAAGGTCCATGGTAAGCCCATCAATAGGCCCCATGGCCGGCCAAACTAGTGTATAAATACCCTCTCCATAGCTTGGAGAGGGTGTTGGTTGGTTTTGTATTCTCACTTTGCTAATGAATTATATGTTTCTTACTTTCTCTCTCTAGAATACATCCATCCTTCCACTTTCTCTCACTAAGTTCCTTCCCATTTCATATCAAAGATTACTTGTATTCTTCAGTAAAGATGATTCTACCAACTTCACATGTTATTCAATGAGGTTGAATATTAATACCCTACCTGTGTAGATCACTTTATGGATTGGCGTCATTGGGTGCATTACACACATGGTGAAAGTTATGTTTATCCTTAGACTTGAGATGCAAGTAGGTTTTGCATGTATGGATAACATTAAGTTCTTACCAAAGGGATCCCAATCGACGCCCAGACCAAGCTCAACATAAGTCCCCCAAGCGTTATTTCGAAGTTGTCTATTCAAAACACCCGCCCAGCTAAACCAGAATGAACCACTAAAGCAAAGCTCTTTCACTTTTCACAAACGTACCAGCTTAATCCCTCAGCCCCAGGCATTAGGAACTACTTTTGAAGCTAGAGTTCGGGGCTACATGGCAGCACATACTGAATGAATGGAGAGATTCAAAAATTCCATTTTCAAGCAACGTAAGGAGATCAATGATAGAATGACTGAAATGTTCGGGCTTCTTAAAGAACTCACGACCAGCAGAGCTCCTGAAAAAGTACTGATAAGGGAATAGGCTAAATTCTACGTCACCAAGAATGTAAATTCCATTTCTCTCACCATAGGGGAGGAAGAAAGGAGTGAAAAGACTGACGTAACAACCGACGATGACTTTGAAAAACCTACCAAGATAGAAACGGAAATGCCAGTCAAGGAAGTCGAGAAGGAGGATGAAGCTGAGAACGAGCTAAACAAAAAAGCTGGAAAAGAAGAAACTACCAGGGCACCTAGCTCTCAACCCATTGAATATTACCTAAAGCATAAGATCAGTAAGAAACTAATAGAGGGACATGTAGGTAATCATAGGTTCAACGACTCCTTATCAACGACTCCTTATCGAGAGCACGAGTCGGAAAAATAAAAGGGAAGACATACAATTTATCACCTAGGGGGCTTGTTTATGAAGCAATCCTTAGAAAGAAGATAACAAGAAAAGAGGACATAAGAGGAAACTTCGAAATACCCTATAACATAGGAGACCTGAAACACATGAACGCCCTAGTTGACCAAGGATCCGACATAAATGTCATGCCGCTCTCTACCTACATGAAACTAACCGACGAGAGGCCTGCTGAGATAGACATTAGACTCTCGCTAGCTAGCCACTCGTATATATACCCATTAGGAATAGCTGAGGACGTATTAGTTGAGGTTGCCGAGCATGTGTACCCCGTGGACTTTGTAATTTTGGACATAAAGGAAGACGAAAATAGACCCTTCATCTTAGAAACACCATTCTTGACAACAACCAAGGCCGTAATTAAGTTTGATAAGGGTGCCATAAATCTAAGGTCTGGAAAGAGTAAGATAAGTTTCCATGGATACCTGAGTCCCTTTGTAAGATCAAGAGAGGAGTTAAGAATGACATAGAGCCTATAGCCCCTACAATGGCTGTAAATACGCTAGTCCTGGAATGGGAAAAAAGTATAAAACATCACCTGAAAAGGGAAATGGAGTTCGACCAATGGAAGAGCAAAAATTTCAAAGGCAAGCATCTCGCTCTTGTTAAAATAAAAGGTGGAATGGACGATGAAGGAGAAGTCACGTAAGGACGTATGACTTCCAGTCTAGCTACAAGACTTGTAAATAAAGAAAAGTGCTTTTTGGGAGGCAACTCAATATTTACTTTTATCGTAATTAGGAGTGTCTTGTGTTTTAATTCTTCATTGTTTGTTTTATTATGTTTGAATTATTTTGTAATCATGCTTTGTTTGTTTGTAACTTCGTCTTATTTGCAATCAAAGGTATTTTGCAACAAAATAAGTGTAAGGGAAATATCCGGTTTTTAGAACCAAATTCAAACATTTAAAATAAATTGTTTAGATTAATTCGCGTCAGTTTCGAGTCATATGATTGTAATGATTAATTCTAGGTTTTTATGCAGTGCTTTCTTCAAATTTGACTAATAAAATTGCGTGCAGGAAATTTCTCATTAAAAACGAAGAAGAATTTTTCACAGACGCCGGAGACGGCGTCAGGATTTATCTTAACGGCGTCGCGTCTCTAGCTATGTAAAAATTCAAA
>BQNB010066581.1:0-18145 GCA_026074375.1 Tanacetum coccineum
TGTTGTTGTCCTCAGCATGACCGTGTGCTGGATTGTAATATTCTTCAAGTTAATGACTGAAGAGAAATTCCAACCCTTGTTGTGACGAATCTGTCTTCTCTACTGTAGGAACAACATTTAGTCTTGGGGGCATGGGGTCAGAGTTGTAATAATTTGACGCCTTTTGTCCTTGAGGAACGAGGCCTGAAGAGACATTTTCAACAGACATCTCTTGCCAAAGTGTTAGCCCTAAAATATGGTGACTTATCTGGAATTACATTTATCATTTATAGTCCTGTCGGTTTAGTTTAGCTAGTAAAGCCCGGGACTATAAATACCCCCTCCATACTTCCATGGAGGGGTGAAGCTCACTTTTTTTAAGGTGAAAGTGTGTGTGCTTTCTCTCAAGAACACACATCTTCCCATCTTTCATCTTTTCTCTCTAATAAACTTGGCTGATTATTTGTTTCATTTTATCCAACCTCCTGATCCAGTTTGTTGCTGTTTATACATGTCATTTATTATTAACAATTGGCATCAGAGCTAACCAGGTGGTGTTTTGTATCATGTGTTTGCTGTCTCGTGTTCACTGTTCAGATCTGGTCTGAGAAAAAAGATCCAGGAAAGTGTTTTGGTTGTTGATACATACTTCTGTCCACATAACTGTTTACATCTGGTTTATTTCTGACTTATAACAGATTATGTAAGCTTATTTTCATGGGCTTATATTATAGAAAAAAAAACCACAAAACAGTTGTGTATGTTATATGTTTCTGGTTTCATTATTGGTTTACAACTGCTGTGTTCGTGCTTAAAAGACACAGAAAAATAAGCTTAGTTTTTCTGGGTTTCTTCATGGCGGTTTGCTCACTTTTGGGTCACGGCGGTTTGCCAAAAGTGACAGCGGGTTGGTCAAAGGTTGGTGGCGGGTTAACATATACACCATGGCGAGTTGGTCACCATGGCGGGTTGTTTAGATTTGACGGTTTGATGCCATGACAGTTTGGTGGAACCACAACTCAACCCGAGTCAACTCGGTATTTACCGAGTTGACCCGGTCAACTATAATGAGTCAAACAAACCAAACAGCAATGAACAAAGAACAGTTTTGACTCAAATCCATATCATTCAATTACAACAACAACAATAACCCAACATCCACAGCCATAACAAACCTCCATAACAATTTCAACATCAACGACAGCCAACATCACAAATCTATCAACATCTCCTCAAACTACAACTCCTTCTACAACACTTAAACACGACTCGAATACACAACATAGATCTCAGATTTTTTTCGTGTTATTCAAATAGATATGTAGACCTTTTATAGATCAAGTACACGAAACCATATCTCATCATCGATCTATTTTGGGACAACCCAATTTTTATATTCGAAATTAAAGATTTGATTTATAACAATTGTGTTACAATCCATCTTTGTTTCGATTGACACACAAATCATTGACCCTACCTGAGACCCTCCAAAGGATCTAGAAGACCATTCTTGCTCGTGCTTAATGGAGATGATAAAGGGTATTCAAGGGTGATGGATTGTTTGTGTTTTGTGAAATCAAAAGGGTGTGACTGCGTTTTGATATGAGTTGGGTGGGTGTGTTTTAATTTTTGGAGTCAGATAAGGGTGTGACTGCGTTTGAGATTGGTAGAAGAAGATAGGGACAGGCGGTTATAAGCACTTAGGGTTTAGTTTGACCTAATTTCATGGGATGAGATTTTGTATACGGGTTCATAATTAAGAATTAGTATATATCACTTATTGGAAAGGATGCCCCTCGAACCTCAAGATATCATGGAACATTGGGCATGTGCATGTAGAAAAAGCCTACATTGACCTTAACTCCCCTCTAAATATCATGATTCGAATGATGTATAATTGGATCATGAGGAGAAAACTCGACCCTAAGGAAAATGCGAATGGAGGAGTTAGAAATTTCACAGGAAGGATTAAAGGAATGCATGTATTCATAGGAAACTTCACTTATATCGTGGACTTCATGATTATTGAGGACATTAGCTCAATTATAGACCCTAGGCTGTCACAAGTAGTGCTATGGAAATCTTTTGTGGAAATATCCAACATGACTCACGACCCACCCGAAGGAGTAGACAGGTTCACCAACGGAAACAATAAAGTTACCTATAAGATGCGCCATAAGATAGAACAATACGATTCATTGTCAAACCTTGAAAAAGAGCAGACAAAATCAGTCTACCTTATGAACGAGGAGGACAAGAGAAGAGGAGTAGAGTATGTAATGAGCACAATATTAGGATTTTACAAAGAATGCCTAAAACTCAGACATGAATACTTAACAAGAATGGATGATGAAGGAGAAGTCACGTAAGAACGTGTGACTTCGAGTCTAGCTACAAAACTCGTAAATAAGGAAAGCGCTTATTGGGAGGCAACCCATATTACTTTTCCGCAATTAGGAGTGTTATGTGTTTTTATTCTTTTCATTTTATTCTTCATGTTCGAACTTTCTGGTATTTCATGTTTGTTATTGTTTTTAACTGTCTTTAATTTTAATCAAATTTATTTTGCAAATAATAAGTGTAGGGGAATCTATCTGGTTTTTGAACCAAGTTTAAGCATGTTAAATAATTTGTTTAGAATAATTCGCATCAGTTTTGAGTCATATGAGTAAATTGTCAAATCTCAGGTTTTTATGCAACCATTTGTAAAGGAATTAACTTATGGAATCAAGTGCAGGAAATTTTTCATCAAAAACAAAAATTTCGTTTTCACAGAACGTAGAGACGGCGTCATGATTAACACTCGACGCCGTCACCACGACACCTGTGACGGCGTCAAATGCCCAAGTCCAGAAAACATAAAGTTTTTAATTATTTTTGAAAATAAAACTTGCATAACATTTAAAATATGTACTCTTCTGTTATAAACCTGCAAAACCAACGAGTTTGACAATTCTCTCATCCTATCTTTACTGCTTTATCGAGTCAAACCCTAAATTCACATTGTATATTATTATATCGCACATTTTATGCTTGGTATAGTTGTCTTTGTCTTTGATTACAAGTTATATTTGATGAGAAGAAGCTTGGAAGTTCTTAGGAAGTTTCATTGTATGATTCTTAGAGGACGATTTAACCAGTTATCACATGTTTCTTCTCCATTATTGAGCAAGCCAGGGGGTACTAGTTTCTTTTCCTTGTTTTTTTTCCATTTAATTCATTTTTACGGGTACCTTTATAGAACATTGGGGACAATGTTCAACTTAAGTGTAGGGGAAATAAGCCTTAGAAACTATTCTTTCATTTTCCATTTGCTTTGTCCTTAAAATGATGGGTAATATATCGAAACATAGCATAAGAGGTAATTTTTACCCAAATTTAATTTTTTTTATGACACATACCGATGAAAACCGAGTATTAATAGCGTCTCATGGATAGGAATTTATATGAATAGCACAATAACCCTTAGAATTCCACCCTAAAAATGTGAGGTTCGCCTTTAAATCTTTAGGAATTCGGGTATCTATTATTGATGCCCAAGATAGTTTATACCTTTAGCTTTCTCGAGTTAAGGAGTGAGCAGTCATATGTGTCTATTCCGTCATTACAGATGTATACATGTGGTCTTTGTCGCCTTTTCTGGATCATTGAGATCGGTATTAAATTATATGAGTGTACCGGTAGTATATTAAATTCTAGAACTTGTTTTTGTGATGCATCCCGAGATTAGGATTAACCTATGTTTTAAACTTATAATTGTTATGATGGTCACACAGATCATATAACTATCTCACACCATTGCCATACACTCATCTTTAGTGCAGGATACCCCTACTACAACCCTCCAAGCCTATCTTTTTCACTGTTCTCATAATTTTTTAGTTAAGCCGAACTATTAATGAAAAGCATTGTCACCCTTAAACCAATCGTTACAATCCACATAGCCTAGCCAATTTGTTGTACCATTGTGGGTCTTAAAATACTTCAGGGATCTTAGATGTTACTACTGCTCAGGTACATAATAGAAATTATGCTAGTGGTTATACTGTAGAATTAAGGTTAATCACTGCTAGTTACTACTGTTAGTATAGTTTAGTACTAATAGCATAAAGTTACTGCTGTTAGTAGTAAAAGTTAAGACTGCTAGTACAGGTTAATATGTTGTGTAATTAGTAATACTAAGTACTATTATTACTTCTGCTTATGTTTATTAGTGCTGCTGGTGGAAAGATTATGAGTGTTTGAAGACTTTTTACTGTCAAGAGGATAAAGACGAGGTTAAAGAGATAAAGATTGTTTGGAGAACAAGAATACATGTGAAGATAAGTGTTGAGATATTTATGTACAAGATTAATTATTTATTTAGAAGATTACGTTTATGTTTAGAAAAGATTGAGATATCTTAGGAATATATTGTAAGCCGACTAGGACTCCTTAGTCTATAAAAGGAGGCTCTAGGGCATTAGTTGAGATATCTCAATAACACATCTATCACATCTATCTTCACAAACACACATACACAGATCCAGAGATTAAGAGTCTTGTAAGCTTCAAGGTTGTAACCCTAGTACTAAGATAGAGTACTCATATTATTATCATTAATAATATTGAAGCGTTTTGTTACATCGTATGTTCATTCATTCATATTCACTGTTTCATTGATATATCTTCTAGATATTAAAGAGTAGATTCCGCATACTCTTTGATATACACACAAAGTTTCTACTATTGTTATTTTGAATTTATCCAAGGTAACATACTCTTTACAAGGTAAGGAATCGATCTAGGTTTGGGATCAACACTCATTTTAGTATATTATTGTGTTTAACCCAAGTTAATTATTGAGTACACGGTTGCTAAGTCCTTATCCTTGTAAATACAGTTTTGGGACGATTGAGATTCATGGTAGTGTTTATTTCGCGGAAGAATGGGGAAGAAAAGTTAAGTCAATACCCCCATATATTTATTAGATGATCTCCATGTTATTTTGATCCACCTCAAATTGGGTCATTAGTTAGATTGTAAATATCGAGCATGTAAAAGCTCAAGTGTAGAGTTGTGTAGAGTTTGTATATCTTCGTCCGATTCTTGGCTTAGCAACCAAACCAGCGTGTATTCGTGTAAATAATTAGCTAATTCTTCCACTCCAAATTCACCCAAAGCCACCCAACTGTATCCCATCTGTTTCCGTTTCCATTATATGTTATCTTACACCTACACCCCATAACCCTTTAAAAAGACCTCTTAGATAGTAATGAATAATGCTTGCGCCTAGCACTGGAGGTTTGATCCTTTACCAAGCCTATGGTAATTTATATTCTATGATATGTAATGAGTGTTGATTTTCTGTTTCCCCTTTATGGTTTTATTTATTATACTACCCGCGTGAAGAGAGATTCCCAAACATTATGGGTGTAATAGTATATACTTTTCGTGCTTTTAAAGTTACAAGGTCTAGAAGGTTGATACTTTTAAAGAGTGGTAAAAATGATCCCTCATTGCTATTGTCTAGGTAGAAAAGCCTATGTTTGAGGACAAGCAAATCCAAGTGTAGGGTATTTTTTTTGGATTTTGGTGGGGGGGGGGAAGGGTGTCATTTTATACACTTTTTCAGGGTCGTTTAACCCCTTAAATCGTGCATTTATGCCCAAAATAGGTACTTAATCGTTTCTTTTTAGGTATTCAGCATTTGGAAGGCATTTGGAGGAAATACACGTGACTTGGGGCTCATTTGAGAGAATAGGACAAGACTACGTGATCGAACAAACATCTTCTAAGAATTTCTACTCAGAAGCTGGAGACGGCGTCACAAATTACACGTGACGCAGTCATAACTCATCTCAGACGGCATCACAAGATCTCCAGACGGCGTCAGAATGCACGACCCAACCCATTATCTAGAATATTCTATTCATGACGGCGTCACGATTAAAATGCGACGCCGTCGCAACGATTTTCCTATATATACAAATCCGTTTTTAGGGTTTTAAGTGTGTAACTTTAGAGTAAAGTAATGCGAAACCTAGTCTTGTTTTAGCAGTGTACGGACGATTTTAGGGCTCAAAACCCTATTGTAAATTCCTTCATCATGTGTTAATCAAGTAAGATATTTTATATTCAATATTCTTGTGATGTGATTCTTATTGTTCTACTGTATTTTTTAACAGTGATTGCTAAACCTTCTATTGTGTATATTATGATTGTATTGAAAAGTAGGATGTGATTTAGTGGTGTTGCTTCTTGTGATGAATATGCATGTTAGGTCTTAGAAAACCAGCCTTTGTCTATATCGCTGTTGATATGTCTAGGAAAACATGATTGTGTAGAAGGGATACCATCGGGTAACAGTCTTTATACTACCTTGCCCCTTATATGGTTGATCCACTCTTAATATATTTCAAATGCATTTAATATACTCTTAGGGGCTTTGTAATAGTCTTCATACTACCTTACTTGTGCGTTGCCTTATCGGATATTTTATAGCGGCGGGTTCGTGTAATTTGTTCATGACTTAGGAAATAATTACATAAATCATCACAAGTGTGACAAAGCAACAACACTAGGAGAAGCAATCTAGGGAGTAATACATGATTAAATAAGCACAATCTTTTATTATATTTTTATCACTAGTAGCTTAGTTTATTATTTAGTTTAATAGCTAAAACCAACCAACCTTTCAAATATATGATTTTACCTGCTTTCCTATAAACATAAAAACACAAAAATAATCTTCTCTCAACCCTTAGAATTTTGTTAGACCGTGATCAAGCCTTCCTAACCTATTCCCCTAGAGAACGATAACAACCCCCGAGTTTTGCCTCTATCCTACACTACCTACGGTTTGGTCATGATAAGGAGATGTAAAACTTCTTGTAGAAGTCCCTTACGACAACCGCAATATGAACCGAGGTGGTGTCGAATGTATGAGAACATGTAATTTACAAGGTTTCAGAGAATTTGGATCTCATGCCTTGTGGTGCTACAACATTGGTAAAACGTGTTGTGGAGGTGAGGCATTGTTCATTGAATGAACAAAGAATCCAAGATGTTTGGAGGATTGGAAAAATCTTGATTTGCAAGATTTGGTGGTGGATGGTGAATGTTTTTAAGTGGAAGTGCATTGTTGTAGAGGTGAGGTGTATTGTTGTTAATATTAACAAACAATGGTTGAGTTGATGGTAGTGGTTCAAATCCGGGTGGTGGATTTGGAAAATCGGGAGGGTGGAGTGAAGACTTGTGGTGGTGGAGATGGATTTGAAGGGCCTGGTGGCCAATTGTCCTTCGTTGACACATAGGGGTTATTTTGTAACATTTGTAGTAGAGGAAGTTCATGTGGTTCTTGTTTTATCAGAATGAAAAAATAAAGTTTAGGTGAAGGTGCAACGTGAGTTGGTATCGGAGACCCACTTAGTGATGATGATGAGGTGTAGTGTGTACTCTTGCTAGAGATGGATTTTGATGGAGCTTGTGGTGGTGAGAGAGATTTCTTTCTAGGAGGTGGTGAAGGATTTCTTTCATTTGGTTGTTCCTCACTTAAGGATGTGAGATTGACATAGGTTGGATACTTGACACTCATTCTTACGGTTTTTCTTTTGAAGGTTGGTGAATTTGTTTTGGATGAACTAGTAAGGTTGTATTTGAGAAATGTGGAGAAGATGTGAAGAAAATGGTGTTTGAGGGTGATGATTATAAGGTGAAAGTGGTGAAGTGGTTTGTATAATGCTCCTTGGATTATATGGAGAACATGTTAGCCTCAGTATTAAAAATTCCTCATAGTTATCATATAGGCATGGTTATATGATAAAGTATAAAAAGTTAAAATTCAACGATTTTGGCGCGGATCTGACCTAAACAAGGTACGGTTCTACCATTATGGTGTATCCATGGTTCTCATATTACTGCAAAATCAACCGAACTGCGGTGTGAAAAACCAAAACCAAAACAAGCATAGCAATGCAAAGCATCATTATCTACTACCAAATAATATTACCATGATAAAATATCCATAAAGCATAAAGTAAAGTGAGTACTTAGTTTCAACATTCAGTTTAAGCATGCATATTCAAGTAGACAAGTTGATATCCAAAGACACGATAATTAGACATTTATATTGTTTCATAAACAAATCTTCCTTCAACGACATCCCTTCTTTAACATCCTTGCAAAGTTATGCAACGCTCTACCCAAGTTTTTAAACATCCCTCTTGTCTCCCTTTGTTCCTTGGATATGTTTGGATCATCCTTAAGAGTCATACTATAAGACCTAGGGGAAAGCTTAGTACTAGGCAAATCTCCATTATCCGAAGGTGGCAATTCGGTTGAGGTTGAGGTGGACAATTAGGGACGTTCAGACTTTCCTACATTCCTAGTTATTTTGGGTGGAGGCTTCTTGGGTTGTTTTGCCTTAAGGGATGACATCTTTCTAGGGACAAGAACGTAATGTCCATCAAATGTGTGATTTGACATATTTGCTTTAAGGTTCATAAAGAGACGAGCTAAGATCATGCCATACGGTAGAACTTTATCTCGTCGATCTCTAAGTTGTACTCCCCTAATCATAAGTAGCAAGGTGAAGGGTTGTTCGTTTTCTAGCAATACAATCATCAAGCAATAATTGCTTGAGTATGGTCTCTATTTCCTATGGCGGAATAGACATTTTCTCTAAGGACTAGTTCACAAGGTCTAAGGTGATAAAAAAGCTCATTGATTTTAATTTGGTTTGGCAACTTGTGGATGGTTTTTCTGTCTTTGTCTACCTTTTCATGAATGGTTCTTCGATGAATTAGGTTTCAGATGTCATCAATGGCTGGAAGGCGTGAGTTGTAAGGTGGAATTTACTCAAGGGTTTTCATAAGTTCATCAAGACCTCAAGCATCAGAGTAAATACAAATGTCTTGATTAGGAAGATGTGTAAGCTCGGCAAATTGAGCAAGGGAGATGTCGAAACGGTGATTGTTGATGGTGAATTGAATTGAGAGATGGTTGGAGGGGTCTCTATCTAGATGAAGGGTTTTGTAAAATTCAAAGATAAACCTAGGACAAATTTGCTCATTTAGAGAAAGCAAGCAATCAAAACCTACGGGGATAAACTTAGCCATGGAGTCATCACTAAGGTCTTTATAGAAAGATGGGTCAATGGTTCTCCCTTCATGAACATACCTACTCTCTAAAGTCCTATAGATATCCCTAAGTTCTTCCGTCATGTTGGGGGGATATGGGGGGATAGGATCGTTGGAATAAAAGTCTTTATTATTTATAATGCCAAGCCAAGAGGTAGTACTGCTCAAGTATCAAATGCCAGTTACTTAACAGTTAGTACTGCTAGAGTAATTTTGTACTGCCCCTCGCGACTAACTTAGACTACTGGATGAAGATTAAGATTGCTAAAGTGATAAAGATGTGTCAAGTGATTTGTATTGACTTATTCAGTGTATATCTTGTAAAGTTAGAAAGATACGTATAAGATTAGAATTATAGAAGATTTGTAGTTATCTTGTAAAGGACTCCTTAGTGTATAAAAGGAGATCCTAGGTTTTGGTGTTATATATACATTTTTTATATATAGCTTCAAGGTTGTAAACCCTAGTACTACACAAAATACTTGTATTATTGATAATAATAATATTGGAGCTTTTTAGTAATATCATTATTTATACAGTTTACTGTTTTATTAATATTCTTCTAAGTATTAAAGAGTAGATTCCACATACTCTTTGGTATTTACAAAGTTTCTATCATAGTTTTTTTGGATTTATCCAAAGTAACTTAACCTTTACACGCTAAAGAATCGATCTTAAGTTAGGATCAACAAGTGGTATCAGAGCTTGTGTTCTGAAACTTTGATCTAGAAGAAACTAACAAGAAGAACCATTTACTCACAAGGAAGAAATGGATCTAGAAATTGCTCAAACCACTACTACTGAAAAGTTGCCCATTCTCAAATAGGGTGGAGGCTAAGGATTGAGCAATACTTTCAAGTACAAGACTATGCTCTATGGGATGTCATAGAGAATGGAAACTCATTCAAACCAGCACTCAAACAACAACAAATGCGATGGTACCTCAACTCATAATGCCAGGGTCCTGTAACTACTAAAAGAAAGGTTCAAAGAAGAATAGATTGTGAAGGCAAGAAGTATGTTACTAATGGCACTTCCTAATGAACATCTAATGACATTTAATCAGTACAAGGATGCTAAGACTTTGTTTGCTGCTATACAAACAAGATTTGTTGGTAATGAAGCCACAAAGAAGACTCAGAAGACTCTTCTGAAGCAAATATATAAGAACTTTAGTGCTTCAAGCACAGAGTCTCTTGACTCTATTTTTAACAGGCTTCAGCTGGCTATCTTAGGTGAAAATATTTCACAAGAAGATCGCAGTTTAAAATTTTTTAGAAGTATGCCTTTTGAGTGGAATACTCAAGTTGTGGTCTGGAGGAATAAACCTCATCTAGACACAATGAGCTTTGATGATCTCTACAATAATTTCAAGATTTTTGAATAAGAGGTTAAAAGAACTACAAGCTCAAGTTCAAGTTCTCAGAATATGGCTTTTGTGTCATCCCCTATCAGTACTAATGAAGTTAATACTGCTTATGGAGTTAGTACTGCTAACACTCAAGTTAGCCCTGCTAGCACTCAAGTTTGCACTGCTAGCACTCAGGTTAGCACTGCTAGTACTCAAGTTAGTACTGCTAACTTAAGTGATGCCACTGTTTATGTATTTTTGGCCAGTCAACCAAATGGGTCTCAAATTGTACATGAGGACCTTGAACAAATCCATGAAGATGACCTAGGAGAGATGGATTTGAAGTGGCAGTTAGCATTGCTGAGCATAAGGACAAGAAGGTTTTGCTAGAAAACTGGTAGAAAGATCACTATCAATGGAAGTGACACAGCTGGATATGACAAGTCCAAGGTGAGGTGTTTCAACTGCCACAAGATGGGGCACTTTGCAAGGGAATGCAAAGGACCTAGGAACCAAGATAGCAGGAACAGGAATCAAGACAGCTCTAGAAGGACTGTAAATGTGGAAGAAACTTCTTCCAAATCCATGGTGGCTATTTATGGAGCTGGTTTTGACTGGAGCTATATGGCAGATAATGAAGTCCTTACAAACATGGCTCTTATGGATTTTTCAGACTCTGAGGTAAATAATGCCAAAACTTGTTCAAAAACCTGTCTAAAAAGCTTTGAAACTCTTAAAACTCAACTTGATGATTTAAGAATAAAGTTTAACAAATCTGAGTTTAATTTAGCTACTTATAAAAGAGGGTTAGCATCTGTAGAAGAGCAAGTTATCTTTTACAAAAAGAATGAGGTTATTTTTTGTGAGCAACTTGCTGTTCTTAAAAGAGATATCTCATATAAAGACTCAGAAATTAGTATGCTTAAAAGTGAGTTAGAAAAGCTTAAGCAAGAAAAGAAAGCAATCAACTTAAAATTGAAAAATTTGATAATGCTTCTAAGAGTCTAGACAAATTAATAGGGAGTCAGATAACTGGCAAAAGTAAAAAGGGTGTGGGGTTTGTAAGCTATAATGTTGTTCCATCTCCCCATAAAGGGTTATTTTCATCCCTAAATCTTGATTTGTCCTACTCTGGTCTAGAGGAGTTCCAACAGCATAAGTTTGAAGGCTATGGACCTAAAACTAGTAAGAGTGTTAGTGAAGATATTTCTAATGAGGTTAGGGAATCTTCTAATGCCCCATTGGTTGAGGAGTTGGTTTCAGATGATAAGTTAGAGAAGAAAACTATTTTTCCTACTGTTGCTAAGATAGAATTTGTTAGACCTAAACAACAAGAAAAACTAGTTAGGAAACCAGTTAAGTATGCTGAAATGTACAGGTCACAAAGTCCTAGGGGAAATCAAAGAAATTGGAATAATCAGAAGTCCTAACAACTAGGAAGTGACTTTGTGATGTAAAATAACGCTTGTTTTGTCTGTGGAAGTTTTGACCATGTGCAGGTTAAATGCAATTACAATCAAAGGGAAAGGGTGGTATTTAGGAATAATTATATAATGGTGAATTATAATTATTCTGCTAAAAAGGCTCGCCCTAGTGCTCACAGGAACATGGCTTCAAGAGCAGTTTTAATAAAAACTGGCCTAAGACCACTTAATAATGTTAGGACTGTTAATATTGCTCATCCAAAAACTACAGTTTATAGTGCTAGACCAATGTCATATTTTTCTAAATAAGCACAATCAACTGTAAAGAGACCCTATCAAATAAGAACAACATTAACTAACAAAAATTTTAACCAAAAAGTTAATACTTCTAAGGGAAAATTTTATACTGCTAGGCCAAAAGCAATTAATACTACTAGGCCAAATTCTAAGCTGTAGTTAATTCTGTTAGGGAAATCAGGTTAATGTTGATTAAGCCTTAGATGTTGGGTTTTGGAGACCTACCAAACTTAATAGTGCATCAATTACTTTGAAGAGGCATAATTATGTTGATGCACAAGGCAGATCCAAGTCAGTGATGGCTTGGGTCTCCAAAGGAAACTAATTTCCTTATTTTTATGTGCGAGGTCATCCACAAAAAGAAGATCAAGGCTATGTTGAAAGTGGATGCTCAAGGCACATGACAGGGAACATGTCTTATCTCTCAGACTTTAAGGATTTTGATAGAGGATATGTTACCTTTGGGGGAGGATCCAAAAGAGGGAAAATTACTGGTAAAGGAACTCTTAAAATTGGTAAGCTTGATTTTGAGGATGTGTACTTTGTCAAAGAGTTACAGTTGAACCTTTTTAGTGTTTCACAAATGTGTGACAAAAAGAATAGTGTTCTTTTTACTAACACTAGATGTTTTGTTCTGTCTCTTGACTTTAAGTTAGCTGATGAGAATCAGGTTTTACTTAAAGTTCCTAGAAAGAACAATATGTACGGTGTTGATATGAAGAATATTTTTCATAAATAGAGTTTAACTTTTCTTGTTGCAAAGGTCACACTTGATGAATCAATACTATGGCATAGGAGGTTAGGTCATGTAAATTTTAAAACTATTAATAAACTTGTTAAGGAAAATCTTTTGAGAGGTATTACTATTAAAACGTTTTGAAAAATGACTAACTTGTTATTGTTTGCCTTAGTGGAAAGCAACACAAAGCCTCTTGTAAGTCTAAGATTCAGAACTCTATTACTCAGCCTTTATTCATGTTGCATATGGACTTGTTTGGTCTAACTTTTGTTAGCAGCTTAATGAATAAGAAATATTGTCTAGTTGTCAATGATGATTATAGCAGATTTACTTGGGTTTTCTTTTTAGCAACTAAGGATGAGACTAGCGGCATTATTAAGAGCTTTATAACTAAGATAGAAAATCTAGTTGATAAGAAAGTAAAGATAATCAGATGTGACAATGGAACAGAGTTCAAGAATAGAGTTATGAGTGAGTTTTATGAAAAGAAAGGCATTAAGAAGGAATTTAGTGTAGCTAGAACTCCTCAGCAAAATGGTGTTGCTAAGAGGAGAAATAAGACATTAATTGAGGCTGCTAGAACCATGTTAGCTGACTCTAAGTTACAAATACATTTGGGATTAAGTAGTTCATATGCTTGCTATGTGCAGAATTGGGTATAGTAGTTAAGCCTCATTAACAAGAACCTCTTATGACCCTATTTAGAGTAGAACACCTACTCTAAGCGTCTGAGGACCAATTTGGGGTGTCATGTTACCATTCTTAATACCTTAGATTATTTAGGCAAGTTTAATGGAAAGTCTGATGAAGGATTCTTTGTTGGATACTCATTGAATAGTAAGGCTTTTAAAGTATACAACATTAGAACTAGGAAAGTAGAAGAAAACTTGCATATTAGGTTCTTGGAGGATAAGCCTATTATTGTAGGTGATGGACCAAAGTGGCTGTTTGATATTGATATTCTAAAAAAATCAATGATTTATGTGCCAGTTGTTGCGAGTACAAACTCTAATGATTTTGTAGGTACAAAAGAAAGTATTGGTGCAGGTTATTTTAGCAAGAGACAGGATCTAGCCAAGACTACATTTTGATGCCACTGTGGTAAGATGGTTTACTATTTGATTTTTCTTCAAAGAATGATAGTAATGATGAACCACAACCTTCCAGTGATGCTGGAAAGAAGGAGGATGAAGGTGTAAGTAAAGAAAGTGGAAATGATGATCATGGAGTCCTGAACAATATAAAGATGTTATACTGCTGCGGCCAATGTATTAATTCTGTAACCAGATATGTTTTCTTTAGGAATAAGCTACACTTGAAGTCACACATGCTGATTTCTTTGGTGATGAAACAGAAGTGAATATGAGCAACATTACTACCATATATCTAGTTCCTTCTACTCCAAATACAAGAATCCATAAAGGTCATTCACTTAATCATGTGATTGGTGATGTAGACTCTTGTGTTAGACAAGAAGAATGACAAAGACTACAAATGAGCAGGGTTTGTTAGTGTTGATTTATGAAGGGAAAACTCATGATGACTTCATATTGTCTGTTTGCTTGCTTCCTATCCCAGGAAGAACCCAAAAGGATTGCCAAAGCTCTAAGTGATTCAGCTTAGGTAGACGCAATGCAGGAAGAGCTTCTACAATTTAAGCTACAAAAGGTTTGGGTACTAGTGGATTTGCCTAAGGGAAAGAGGGCTATTGGTACAAAATGGGTTTTTAGGAACAAGAAAGATGAGAGAGGCATATTGATTCAGAACAAAGCAAGGATAGTTGCATAGGGACATACCCAAGAAGAAGGCATAGACTATGATGATGTTTTTACCCCTGTAGCAAGAATTGAGGCAATAAGGCTGTTCTTAGCCTATGCTTCCTTTATGGGATTTATGGTGTATCAGATGGATATGAAGAGTGCTTTCCTTTATGGTAGGATTGAAGAGGTGGTATATGTGTGTCAACCTCTAGGGTTTGAAGATCCTGACTATCCATACAAAGTCTACAAGGTGGTGAAAGCACTTTATGGTTTGCATCAAGCTCCAAGAGCCTGTATAAAACCTTGGCCAAGTACTTATTGGACAATGGGTTTCATAGAGGAAAGATAGATCAGACCTTGTTTATCAAGAATCAAAAAGGAGATATTTTGCTTGTACAGGTCTATGTTGATGACATTATCTTTGGCTCTACAAAAAAGGAGTTGTGTACTGAGTTTGAGAACTGATGCATGACAAGTTTTAGATGATGTTCTATGGGAGAACTCACTTTCTTCTTAGGGTTGCAAGTAAAGCAGAAAGAAGATGGGATATTTATCAGTCAAGATAAGTATGTAGCTGACATATTGAGGAAGTTTAGTTTCACAGATGTCAGGATAGCTAGCACCCCAATGGATATAGAAAAGCCTTTGATCAAGGACTCAGATAGTGATGATGTTGATGTTCATCTTTACAGATCAATGATTGGATCATTGATGTATCTTACATCATCTAGACCAGACATTATGTTTGCAGTATGTGCATGTGCCAGATTCTAAGTCTCACCTAAGGCATCCCACTTACATGTTGTGAAAAGGATTTTTAGATACCTAAAAGGCCAATCTAAATTGGGTCTTTGGTATCCTAGAGATTCTTCCGTTGATTTGGTGGCATATTCTGATAGTGACTATGCTTGGAGCCAGCTTAGATAGAAAGTCCATAACAGGAGGTTGTCAGTTCCTAGGGTGTAGATTAATCTCATGGAAATGCAAGAAGCAAATTGTAGTTGCCACTTCCTCTACTAAAGCTGAATATATGGCTGCTGCTAGTTGTTGTGGACAAGTACTTTGGATTCATAATCAAATGTTAGATTATGGGTATAATTTTATGCACACCATGATTAATATTGACAATAATAGTACTATATGCATTATTAAGAATCCTGTTTTACACTCTAAAAAAACACATAGAGATTAGACATCATTTTATACGAGACTACAATGATAAAAAGTTAATTCAAGTGGTTAAAATAAACACAGATAATAATTTTGCAGACTTACTTACAAAAGCCTTAGATGTTGGAAGGTTTCAGTACTTGGTTGCAAGTATTGGAATGCTAAATCCTTAAAGTTTTAATCTCTTTGTCTGTAAAGGATTAATATTGTTAGTTGTATCAATTAGTACTACTAAGTATAACTAGTACTGTTAGTTATACTTAAGACTGCTAGTTAAAACTGTTAGTAATAATTAATACTGTTAAGAAGAAAATGCTTTGGATTGTGTTTTCTTGGTTTTGGACTAACACTTGCAGAATAAGCAAAGCTGTATGGTTGGATTTGGTGATACCAATTGTAGAGTTTGTTAGAGGAAAATCTGCTGATTAATGATAGAGAGGATTTAGGGATAACTTGCCAAGGGTTAATGCTAAGTTTAAACCTGAGTTGGGAAGTCCTTTAAAATCTTTTTCTTAAAATCAACCTATGTCTACCAGTGAGCCTAATGAAGCATCTGGGCATAGACTATACTAAACACGAATTGATGGCTTTTAGTTAGTAAGATAGTAACTGATCTAACTCACTCTTTACCATTCTATCATTTGCATAGTGTGTTAGTCTACGGACATCTGGTTTAGAGAACAGTGAGCAAACGTGAATCTAATACATTTGTGTTAGAGGTAACACCTGCCACTGAGCTGGAAATCCTATCAAGAAGGCTCTTTTAATGAGTCTATCTGAACACAGGCAGTATTTATACTGAAATCATTGGTTCTCACACAACTAGAGGTTAAATGCAACCGAAATGATTAAGTGTCTTCCTTTACACTTAATCCCTTTAAAAGTATGAGTGCAATATTGTTTTGAAAGAAAATTTGGGTTAATACTGCTGGGTAAAGTTAATATGGCTAGGCTTAATATTAGTACTGCTAGGCTTAATATTAGTACTGTTAGGCTAAACTTAGTACTGCTAGGCTATTGTTAGTGCTGTTTGGGGAATAACAATTTTTTTCTTAATTAAATATAGCTGTTGAGATAATTTCTCCAATTACTTCGCTTATAGGTTTCCTTAATTTAGATAATTCCTAATCTTTCTTTAAATCATAAGATTTCTTCAAGATAAAGAACCGATTTTATTCAGTCGGCCCAATTAAAACCTTAAGTGCTATCTATATAAACTCAATTGACTTTACCAAACACACATACTCTCATAATCGAACATAAACCAGAACTCTAATCAAACTTTTCTTAATCAACAATGGTGAATTTGGAATTCTATGACACACATAACATGGTCCCCTACTTAAAGAAACCAGAGGGAAGTTGTGGTATATCATATATCATAACACGGAGTCGATTCTTGGACTTGGCTAGTTTCTAGAGAGATATTTTCTAGTGAGAAAAAATGTGTTTTATAAGAAAAGAATAAATAACTAGCTTGCCTCTTCCAAAGTTGGAAGAGGCTTATATAGTTCTTACAATATACCGGGTATTAGTACCCGACTTAAACCGAAAATCTTACTATTAACTATAAAACTACGAGCTATAATTAACAGTAAAATACACGGGGTGACCGAGTCTTTTTCTAGTATCTAACAGATGGGTTGCCCTAAAGGAATACACGTAGACATACTAGATTTAGGTAACAGTGACAAACAAAATAGAAATTCAAACCTTTGTATAACTGGATGCAAAGCTCGTGCTGTGTTTAATTTGGATACTTGTACTAGAAAGTTTGTTATGCATGTGTTTGATACTATTCATAATCACGAGCTTGAACATGAAGAGTACAAGCATTTGTCAAAGACAGAGAGGCAGTTGACTTATATAGAGCAAGCGTTTATTGTGAAAGCTGCTAGTGTGAACATAGGTGCAACAAGTACTACTGTCGAGGGTTCTTATTTGATTGTTCACGGTACTACTGTCGATTTTAAGAACTTTTTTAGAAGCGTGAACTGCTATATAGGAGACAGTGATGCTCAGATGCTTATTCATAAGATGGAAAATAGAAAGAAGCACGTATCTGACTTTTTGTTTGATTACTTGGTTGAGAATGCTGAGCTTACTATTATTTTTTGGGCCGATGAAGTTTCTAAGTACAATTACAGGGAGTTTGGCGATGTTGTATCGTTTGATGCTACCTTTAAGACAAACAAGTAAGAATTCTTTTTTGTAAGCAGTGTCTTAGTTGTTGTATGTTTTGTGTTATTTCAGGGTTTTTTATGTTTTTTTTCAGATACAAGATGGTGTTTGTTTCGTTTACAACG
>BQNB010066581.1:18449-34509 GCA_026074375.1 Tanacetum coccineum
ATAAAGGCCATTGCTCAAACAGGGTAAAAAGCTTATAAATAAGCTAATCTACAAGCTCTAGCTCGTTAAAAGGCAAGCTAGTAGTGTCCATAAGCCCTTCCATTTCTGGCTTATCATCTAAATAAGCTGTGGTATTTAAGGGTGATTTCTTTTTGTGAATTTTATTTAATGCTTAATAATTTTAGTTTGATTAATAAAAATAGCTTATGAGAGAGTTATATAAAAGCTTTTAGTACTTAACCAAGACTTGAAAACAATAAGAGCTTAAAAACAGATTTCAAAACATAAAATTCATCAAACTTTCATTAAACTTAAAAAGGGTACAAGGCTTGGAATTTAAAAGACAATAACTTAAAAATAAGCTAAAAACTAAAACTAGGTTAAACTACATGCCTCCTTCGGGCTTACAAGGACCTATTTATATAAAGACTAAGAAGGTTCTAGGATGTGTGTTTCTTGTGTAAGACATAAGGCAGTTGTGCTTCATGTGTGAGTGCTTCAAGTCTTTCATCTTGGCCATTGAATTTGAGTGGTGCCCAAGTTGTATGATCAAAGCCATCCATTTCTTGTCATTTTCCCTTGTCGAATGATGTTATTGAGGATTACCAAGGTGGATTTTGGCAGTTTGTGTAGTGGGTTAGGGTGTTTTATAAAGTTTTGTTGCGGAGTGAGGGGTTTGTCTGGTTGTTGCAGGGTGACAGACACACACATTTTGTGTGTTGAAAGAGATAAACAGTGTTGGCGCCATTTTTGATTTAACGTTTAACTGGTAAAGGTTTGGGAATTTGGCAATAAAAGTCCCTCAAGGTGATATGTTATTTTGCAAACATAGTCCTTGTGGTGATTTAACTTTGGGGATGTTGCCAGAAGTGACCCATCAAGGTGTGTAGTAGTATTGCATGATTGGTCCTTGTGACTAACTGACTAATCAGTTATGGGCACAACACAGTTAAGAAGGTTTGGGCCATTGTTTTATATTTGGGCCGAGTGTAGTATAAAATGGGGTTTGGCCTTTTTCTTGTATAAGTCTTGATAATATTGCTTAATGGGTTGATTCGGCCCATTAGATGGGTGCGGGTTGACCCATTAATTATTTCTTCATTTACGGCTCCGCCTTTGACTTTGACTTTGTCGGGGTTGACTTTGGTTGACTTTAACTTTTTGACTTTTGGTTTTGATTTGACTTTTCTTTCACGCTCTTTCCGTTCTCGTGCTCGGTTTTGTCATTTTGGCTTTGTTTTTGTCCTTTTCTTAGATATCCGTTACCTGCACAATATAGATGCAAAACATACAAATACGATGTATTTTTGGTACGTTTTTTGTCATTTAAGTTCATTTTTAATGGTCAAAGGTATGTGTAACTAAACACATACCACATGTCGAAGGCCCGAGCAGGCGTGCTGCATGCATTGAATTATAAGACCACTTGTCGTGAAGTTAGTTGAGTCTTAAAATGAATATTACTCAACAGTCTTCTTGGGTAATCAAGAATGTCTTATCCTACTTTTTCCTCTAGTTTGAAATCTGAATGACCCCTGATGCTTTACACATAGACGGTGGTAAAGGTGTTGAGGGTTACATATAAATACGATGCCATAAACTCCTCTTTTCCTTTTACCGTCGTCATCATATTCTTTTCTACTTTCTTCGAACTGTTATTCATCTATCACTGAGGTAAGATAATAATCACCATCTTTTTAATTTGATGCTCCACCTGGGTATGTCAGGATGTACACCCATTCATTCTCTCTTGTAAATCTTAGGCTTCCCCTTACTGAGTTCTTCTATGAAGTTCTCAAATATTTTCATGTTCATATATCTAGGCTTAACCCTTTTGGTTGTGTCAAGCTCACCACTTTTGTTGTCATGTGTAAGGCTTATGGTTGTGAGCCCTCTGTCGACCTCTTATGAGGGTTCTTCAATTTGTGTTGAGCTGGTAAATGGTTGACTTTTGCCAAAAGGTCTGAAAAACATGTTCCTAATCTTCTCCCTAAGGTCATTACTTTTGTCGAGGGTTGGTACGAGCGGTTTTTCTATGTTTAAGACTCCATTATCCCTGCCAAGTATTCATAACTTCTTTCTCAGCAAAACAAACTTGATTCAAAATCCTTCAAAGATAAACTTCCCCTAAATATTAAAGAGAATCCCAAGTTCCAGCATCTTGGTCGATATTCAACGAGTGTTCGTGTTTTTCCTGATCCCATTCTTTTCTTGGCTGGCCTCAAACCTTCATGAGAATATGGTCAACAATGGCATGCGATCATGGCGGGTGGCAAGGGTATTTATCTTTCTTGTTTCTTTCTTTATTTTCCTTTTTTACTGATATATGATTAACTTTTTCTTCTTGCAGAAATGGCTTTTAGGAACTTTATCTACACCGAAGATGATGAGGATTTATTGTTTTTGCCTAAGGAACCTTCCTCGGGCTTCCGCACTGGTTCCCTATCTGTTTCAGTTAATACGGAGCTTATGAAAGCCGACAAAGAGCTTGTGATCCAGTCTACAGAGGTTACGACAGATTCTAAGGAAAGCCCGAAGCCTGAACTGTTTGTTGTTTACCCTGGAAGTGTAGCTGCTCGGATAAAGGATAGGAAGTGTATGACTAGAGGAGGGTCATCTAGGCCTCCTATCAAGAGAAAACTTACTCCTGGGTCTTCAACCTCCCATGTTACCCGTGCTAAGACTTCTTCTTTGAAGGATAATGTTCCCTACTTAACAGTGTTTGATAATGACAAAGGTAGACTTTCATTCTTTAACTTGCTCTGTATTGTCTTTGCATTATGGGTTCACTAATATGTTTGTCTTCTTTCTTTTTTAGGTCTCCCTGATGTCCTTGAGCTTAAAGATGCTACTACCTACCACCTCAAGATCTCTGCTATTACTCCTCTAGCTTGGAAGAATCATCTAGACAACCACATAGATGTGGAGTTGCTGGATTTTCTTGACTTCTGTTATGCGAGACAAGCTGTAGTTGATAATGTTGTTAACAGGAGGTCTCATGAGCTATTGCAGGTTATTAAGAAGCTAAGAGGTGAGTTTTATGTTATGAAGGACAGGGAGAGGGCTATGGAAGAAGAGTGTGAGGAAATGCGGGCTAAATTTGAGGTTGCTATGACTGAGTTTGAGAAGAACCCTACTATAGAGTCCCTTCAGGAGAAGATATTTACTCTCTCTACTAAAGTTAAAAAGCATAAGGTGAGTCTTGACATAATGATGCTGGAGAGTCAGTAGTGGGCATGCTATCATCAGAGCCTTTCGACTTTGGAGTCGAAGGTTACTTCTTTGGAGGCCGAAAAGGCAAGGTTGGAGGCTGTTGAAGTGTCCCTCCGAAAGGAGGTTGATGAGCTTAAACCAGATAAGAGAAAGGTGGTATCGAAAGTCGTTCCATATGCTGTGATGAAGCTTGTTCATAGTGATGACATGGGTAGCCTTGTTGGCAGGCTTGTGTCCTCCGCTATCTTGTATGAGAGGTGTAGGGCTTACGAGCAAGTTGATGATATGAATGATCCTTTCAACTTGTCGAAGGTAAAGGGTTATCGTTCTTCTTACAAGAAGGATAATACTCAGGCCAGCAATGATCTTGCCACCGCTACTTTCCCTTGGTTAGATGAGTTCGTGGCAGATCCCTCGGCTCCTATTGAAGCTTTATTATCGAAGAAGCCTCCATCTCTTTAAAGACCTACTCCTTCAAGGACTCAAGTCCCCTTGCCTTCTTCTCAGAGAGATACTCTATCCTCGATTCTAGTCTCTAACCCGATGTCTCCTCCTGCAGATGTTTCCGTTGTGAAGCCCTAATCCTCTCAACTTCAATGAAGGTCACCATGTTAGTGTTAATTCAGTCTTAAAGGTGGCATGTACCCTTTGAACAATTTGTTATGATTCATGATTTGGCCTTTAGACAATTTACATTTTGACAATGGTTTATGTTGGCCATTGTATGTACAATTTATGTCCACCTTTAAGGTTGACTTCGGATAGTATCCTCCCCTTGAGGAGTTAAATATAGGGACGCAGTCCCAAGTTTTGTCTATGATATCCCTTGTTTCTCTTTCCATGACTTTGGGAGACTTTAGTCTGACCCCTTTACGTGTTAACGGTAGTGATTATATGAGATATGTGATGATTTGAGGTTTATTGTGATTTAATATTCCCTTTTGGGAAGGTATTATTTGTGTTATGTGTTATTCCAGGTGGTTTGACCCGTGAAAAATTTGAGAAAATTGCCAATCAAAACGAGGTTCGACTAACGTTCGTTATTATCCAAATGATTTTTGAAGGGTGTAAAGTGAAAATATGTATGTAAATACTCTAGGTTAATGGAAAAGTTTTTTAAAGTGAATAAAAATGCTAATGAACTTGGGGTTAAATTTTACGGAGTTAAGTTTACGAATATTTAAGTTGATCCCGACACGAAAGAAAAGGCCGAGACCCATGGGATACCCTGGCCGGTCAAAAACGAAGATAGGGAAACAAAAGGTGGCTTAATTTTAGCTTACCTTGTCTAAATTGTACATAAGATGCTTTCCTTTATCCTCATTTTTACTCATAAATTCATTTTTAAAATCAAAAAACTATCATCTCCCTTTTTCTTGTGTTCGTTGCCCTACAACACACACAATCTTATAATTTTTGAGTTTGATAAAGAAAACATGGAGACATAAAATATTTAGGGTTTGATTTCTGTGTTTGGTTTTTCATTTAAATCAACCTTTGGGTTGTCCTGTTGTGTCGAAATCTACAAATTGAACGATTTTCTTGTAAGTTTTCATATTTAAATTCGTTTGTCTTTTTGGGTTAGTGTGGATGCATAGATGTCTAGTGTATAAAGTTGATCGTTGTCACAATTGATTTTTGGAAACGAAACGAAAGAAAAAGGATGTGTTTGGTTCGTGTATTAAGAAAAAGAAAAAAGAGGGTTTTTGTAGTTTTGATGTTGTGGTCGTGATGGTTGAATAATATATGATGCTAGAATGCTTATTTTTGATAGTAGCTTGTATGGCTTATTCGGGCTTATTTTTAAGCTATTTCTTGGCTTATTTTGGGCTTATATGCCACGAACCACTTCCCAAAATCACTAGGAAAGTGATTTTGATTATTTTTGTGTTATGGCATATGTTGTGGACTATTTTTGAGGCTTATGGTAGTAACCAAAAGCGATACGTAGCTTATTAGCTTATTTTAAAGCTTAATATACGTATTTTAGAGTTTATGGACTCACGGCCCAATAAGTCTATTTGAGCCGCGGCTTAATGGGAGGGCTTATTGTGGTCCGGATTATTTCTACATATAAGTATATACTTATATATGTAAATGGACCTTGGTTTTGGACTTAAATAGTATTTTGGACTTATAAATGTCCTAATGGACCCTTGTTGGGCCTTGAGGCCCAATAAGCGATATTTGGTCATTTTAAGAGCTTTGACGGACTTTTAAAAGTGAAAATGTATTTACGAAGTGATATTGAATGATATTTTGGAGGAAAAGTGTTGGTAAGTGTTAAAGATTGAGATTTTTGGAATTTTGTCAAAAAGTGTCGAATTTGTGAAAAATTGTTGAAAATAAGGTTTGAAACCTTGGAAAACGTTGTATAAACGTACGGGTCATGTCGAAATTTCGTAAAAAGTTTATACTTAGAAATTTTCTTAAAAACGTGATTTTTGATTTTTAATAATAAAATAATATTTAATTATTTTATTTATTTTCACTAAAAGACGAAAAATATAATTTTTCTCGAAACTTCTCTAATATGTTTATTATGAGTAAACGTTTCATTTTCAACCGTATAATGATTCTTTTGAAGTGCCTAAGGTGTACCGAATGGACTTGTCGAGATATATTTATAATTAATAATTATAAATATTTACTATATTACTTATCTATTTGCGCTAAATAGTATAAGTATGTATTATCGAAGAATGAGATTGATATGATTGTTAAATATAGTTTCTCTTTTTATAAAAATAGGTCTGAAAGAATTCTGCAATGGACTTGCGAGATATATTCCATAATTAATAATTATCAAATATCATCATTATTTTACTATATCTATTTGCACCTAAAATACATGTTTAGAGCGTATGCATTATCGGAAATGCGATTGAGATATTGATTGTAGAAATAAGTGCTTCAACCCTACAACTACCAACTAAAAACTATTTCGGGTAAATTAGAGTGCTCTACGCGTACTAAACTCTATGCTATCAAACATAAGATTGTTTTTGAAAGGTGAAGATGATTACAAATGGGACATTAACTGGACTAAGGTCGTTTGCGGGCGTCGTTTCTTTTGCTCCCGTAAGTAGAAGTTTGTTGCTAATGCTTGCTAAGGTGAGTTCTCGTAGCCCCACTTTTTACTGTTTTTTTTTTTCCGTTTAGGGGGAAAAGATACGTCAATGTGTTTTGAAAATGTTTTGATGATCTGTGCGAAATGAGGTACTGTTTTGGGACAGGAGATATTGTGCTTATGACTGTTATGTGTAATCTATTTATGTGTTGATTTACTTGCATGTAATGGTTGGGCATGGCAAGGTTCTATGGTCGTACTTGCATTTACTATGTTCTGGCATGGCAAGGTTCTGTTGGTACTTATATGTACGTGATTGGCATACAAGTGTTCTGTGTGGTACTTGCATGTACTGTTTTACATGCAAGGTTCCGTGTGCGGTCAACGCGCTAAAAATAGTGCACCTTCCGGCTGGGTAGGCCCTTTAGGTGCGTTAGTGATTAGGCGATGCACTCCGGGTTTATTATTGGATGTTAAGATATGACTAGCGGGGATGCTATGTCTTAGATTGTTAGCATATATTCACTGTCATATAGCACTATTGTCCACTGTTGAAATATTGGAACACTTTTGAGTTTAAGGTTAAACCTACGAGCACACCAACATTATTGTTGACGTTTTCGAGTATCATTTTCAGGTGAAGAAAAAGATAAATTTGGTGATTGATACAGACCTATAGAAGTAACACACAGTGTGGAATTTCAATTGAAAGTCTTGCTTTTGCTTGTTTGTTTGATTTTAGTATTTAGAGATCTTGGATTAAGTTTGGTTATGGTCCCCTGCGAGGGCATATGAATAAATGTAAGAGATTGCGGATTTTAGTTGCGATTTAGGACATCACTTGAGTTTGTTCAAGATTGATGGTCTTCATAGTGTCGCCTTGGAAAGGTGTGGTACGTTT
Source organism: Tanacetum coccineum (assembly GCA_026074375.1). Taxonomy (NCBI): domain Eukaryota; kingdom Viridiplantae; phylum Streptophyta; class Magnoliopsida; order Asterales; family Asteraceae; genus Tanacetum; species Tanacetum coccineum. The sequence continues at coordinate 25,634 of BQNB010066581.1, forward strand.
TGGGAAGAAAGGGAAGTTAGAACCTAGGTTTGTTGGACCATTTGAGATTATTGAGAATGTGGCCCTGTTGCCATATCGATTAGAAATGCCTGGGAAGTTGAATTGTGTTCATGACACATTCCACGTGTCCGAACCTAAGAAGGTGTTTTGGTTGATCCAACACTAAAAGTGCCTTTGGATAAGATCCAAGTTAATGCTAAGTTAAATTTTGTGGAAGAGCCTGTAGAAATTTTGGAAAGAGAGTTTAAGAAGTTAAAGCATAGTAGGATTGCCATTGTCAAGGTTCGGTGGAATTTGAAACGTGGAGTCCTGAAATCACGGTGGGAGCGTGAAGATCAGAGAATTGAAATAGCCACACATTTTATAGTGATGTAAGAATCTGAATTTCTGGACCAAAATTCTTTTAAAGGGGGGGTAGACTGTAACAAGTATTGCCATTTTTGTGTTCTGAATATTCATGAGAATAGCCTTCTTAAACTATTTGACTTTTCTTCATATTTGATCATCATTTATTATACCAGCGTTTGACGTTGTGATTTTAGAGATATGTATGATATTGAGTTTATTGTGATTAATAATCCTTTTTGAAATGTATTATTGTGTTATGTTTATTCCGAGGTTTGACCCGTGAATTTTGAGAAATGCCGAAAAACGATTCAGACACGTCCGTTAATGTCCAAATTGAATTTTGAAGTGTTTAAAGTGTAAATATGGCAAGTGAATACTCTAAGTTAATGGAAAGTATTTTTAAGGTGAATAAAAATGATTTTTAACTTTGGGGTAAATGTTACGGTTGAGTTTTGCGAGCTTTTAAGTGGTTTCGACACGAAAAGAAAGGCCCGGGACTCCCTTGGATCCCATGGCCGGTTATGGGTAGAAAAGGAGACAAGGAGGCACAAAAGTTTTAGGCATCGCATAGTCTATAAGAGGAAGTACACATATATACTCTTCTCTTTGTCGTATATAGTTATTGTCCCGCCACCTTACAACACTCACTCACACATAATTTCTTTTGAATTTTCATATCAAGAAAACATAAGACATAAATATTTTGAGGGTTGACTAGTGTTTGATTTAATTCAATTTAAACAACGTTTGGGTTTCCGTTATTGTCAAAATCTACAATTTTGAAGATTTTCTTGTAAGTTTTCGCAAATTTAAAATTTCGACATGTCCTTTTGGGTTTATTTGAAGCATAGATGTTAAGTTGTACCAGTAGATCATTGTGAAAATCGATTGTTATAGAGCGAATGAAGTTATAAAAAGTGTCGTTTGGTGTCGTGAATAGTGAAAATCAGAAAATAGGTCTTTTTTTGTAGTTTTGGGGGGACTGAATGTTGTGGTCGTGCTTGGTTAGAAATATCTATATGTTTGCAAGAATGCTTATTTTTGATCTAAATGCATGTATAAATGCTTAAATACGGAACGCTTATTTTTTAAGCTATTTCATGGCTTATTTTGGGCTTAAAAGGCTACTGTAAATTTCAAAGTCACTAGAAATTGATTTTGATTATTCTTTTCTAGTGGTTAAGGCATACGCAGTCGACTATTTTTTGAGCCCCAGCTTATGTAGTAACACAAAGCTGATAACGTAGCATTATTAGCACTCTATTTTAAAAGCTTAATATACTTATTTTAGTGTTTATGACTCCCATCGGCCACAATAAACGGCCTATTTGACCGCGGCTTAAATGGATGATAGGCTTATTGTGGTCTGAATTATTTCTACATATAAAGGTATATAACTTATCTATGTAAAAGCAGACCTTGGTTCTTTGGACTAAATAGTATTTTTAGGACTTTATAAAATGTCCTAATGGACCTTGTTGGCTTCTGAGGCCCATAAGCGATTATTTGGTCCATTTTTGAGAGTCTCTTTAGTGGACTTTTTGAAGCCGAAATATATTTACGAAGTGATAATGATCGTTATTTTGGGGAAAAACGTTTTGTTGAACGTTAAAGTTTTGAGATTTGAAACTTTTGTCGGAAAGTGTTCGCATTGTAAAAGTGTTTGGAAATTAAGGTTTGAAACCTTGGAAAACAAACGTTGTAAACAAGAAACGGGTCATGTCGAAATTTCGTAAAAATTTTATACTTAAAATTTACTTAACACTTATTTCTCTGATTTTTTAATAAATAAAAATATTATATTTATTATTTTAGATTTAATTAATAAATTCACTAAAATACGGAAAATATAATTATCTCAGTGAAACTTTCCTAAGGTGTTTGTTGTGATTAAACGTGTCGTTTTCAATCAAGGAATGATTATTTTGAAGTGATTAAGGTGTACCGAATGAACTTGTCGAGATATATTTATAATAATAAATTATAATATTATTAATTACTTACTACATTTGCGCTAAATAGTATAAGTAGGGGGGGTGAGGTATTAATCAGGAGAAGGTGATTGATATGATTGTGGAAATAAGTCGTCAACCATACACCCACTAAAAACTGTCTCTCTTGGTAATTGTACAACGCGTCTACACTCTATGCATCAAACGTGAAGATTGTTTTGAAAGTGAATGATTAAAATAGGACATTAACTGGACTAGGTCGTGTGCGGGTGTCGTTGCATTTGCTTTTGTAGTAGAAGTTGGTTGTTAAAGGCTTGCTTAAGGTGAGTTCTCGTATCCCCACTTTTTACTGTTTTTTCGTTGGAGGAAAATAATACTCAAATGTGTTTTGAAATGTTTTGATGGGGAAGAGATATGATACTCAAGTGTTTGTTTTGAAATATTTCAAATCTTTGATATGTTGCGTAGAATGAGATTGTGCGTGTTTTGAGTGGGACAAGAGATGTGCTGTATGACATGTTATGTGAATATGTATGTGTTGCGTGTAAGTGCGTTGTTGTCTGTGTTTAGGATGCAAGTTTGTAAGGGTATGTTGTAATGGTGTCAGAGTGTCGCTGGGATACAAGCTAGTTCTGATGTTGGTACTTGTTGGTGTAGTGACTAAGTTTGCATACAAGGTTCTGTGTGGTACTTGCATGTACTGTGTTTGGCACTTGCAAGTTTCAGTGGTTGTAGCTCCCTACATATAGGTGCTCCAGCTGGTAGGCCCTTTAGGTGCGTTAGTGATTTGGGAGTTGCGACTCCGGGTTTATTATTGGATGTTGAGATATGACTAGCGGGGATGCTATGTCTTGGATTGTTAGCATATATTCACTGTCATATAGCACTATTGTCCACTGTTAAAATATTGGCACAACTTTTGGGTTTAAGGTCAAACCTACGAGCTCACCAACATTATTGTTGACGTTTTCGAGTATCATTTTTAGGTGAAGTGAAAGAGAAATAGTTTGGTGATTAATAGCAAACTTAGAAGTATCCCGTGTGGAATTTTGTTTGAAGTCTTGCTTGCTTGTTGTTTGATTTTAGTATTTGGAGATCTTGGATTAAGTTTGGTTATGGTCCCCTGCGAGGGCATATGAATAAATGTAAGAGATTTAAGGATTTTAGTTGCGATTTGGGACATCACTTGAGTTTGTTCAAGGTTGATGGTCTTCATAGTATGATTGATCATTATGTTGCATTCCCGAGTTTCCGCCATTGTCGGGGTGTGACAGATTGGTATCAGAGCCTCAAAAATAGTTACTACCATAATACCATAATACAAAGTAATCAAAATCACATTCCTAGTGATTTTGGGAATCTACACGTGGCATATAAGCCTAAATAAGCCAATAAATAGCTTAAAATAAGCCCGAATAAGCCATACAACATACTATCAAAGAAATATGCATTCAGCATCATATATTATTCAACTTTCACGACACAACATCAAAAACTTCAATAAGACCATCTTTTTCTTTCTTTTATTACACGAACCAAACACACTCTTTTCTTTCGTTTTGCTTCCAAAAATCAATTTTCACAACGATCAACTTGTATAACTAACATCTATGCATCAAAATAAACCCAAAAGGACAAACAAAATTTAAATTTGAATACTTACAAGAAAATCTTCAAATTTTTAGATTTTGACACGAACCGAACAACATTTGGGTTGTTTGGTTCGTGTCGAAATCTTCAAGTTTGTCCTTTTGGGTTTATTTTGATGCATAGACGTTATTTGTACAAGTTGATCGTTGTGAAAATTAATTTTTAGAAGCGTAAACGAAGAAAGGGTTTGTTTTCGGGGGGGTTTTTTTTCGGGTCTGATAAAAGAAAGAAAAAGAGGGTTTTTGTAGTTTTGATGTTGTAGTCGTGATGGTTGAATAATATATGATGCTAGAATGCTCATTTTTGATAGTAGTTTGTATGGCTTATTCGGGCTTATTTTTAAGCTATTTTTTGGCTTATTTATGATTATATACCACGTGTAGATTCCCAAAATCACTAGAAAAGTGATTTTGATTATTATAGCATATGTTATGGACTATTTTTGAGGCTTATGGTAGTAACTAAAAGCGATACGTAGCTTATTAGCTTATTTTAAAGCTTAATATACGTATTTTGGACTTTATGGACTCACGGCCCAACAAGTCTATTTGAGTCGCGGCTTAATGGGAGGGCTTATTGTGGTCCAGATTATTTCTACATATAAGTATATACTTATATATGTAAATGGACCTTGGTTTTGGGCTTGGATCGTATTTTGGACTTATAAATACTATAATGGACCCTTGTTGGGCCTTGAGGCCCAATAAGCGATATTTGGTCATTTTAAAAGCTTTGACGGACTTTTGAAAGTGAAAATGAATTTACGAAGTGATATTGAATGATATTTTGAAGGAAAAGTGTTGGTAAGTGTTAAAGATTGAGATTTTTGGAATTTTGTCGAAGAGTGTCGAATTTGTGAAAAATTTTAAAATAGTTTGAATACGTGAAACGTTGTATGAAAACGTGTCTAACGGGTCATGTCGCGGAAATTTTGTAAAAGTTTATACTTAGAAATTTTCGTGAAAAACGTGATTTTTTGATTTTAATAATATAATAATGTATAATTATTTTATTTATTTTTCACTGTAAAAGACGAAGAAAATATAATTTTTCTACGAAACTTCTGTCTAATGTTGTTTATTATGAGTAAACGTTCATTTTTAACCGTATAATGATTATTTTGAAGTGCCTAAGGTGTACCGAATGGACTTGTCGAGATATATTTATAATTAATAATTATATGCAAGCAAGATCTAAGCCTTTGAGGGCTTAGATCTAAATTTCACAAGCAAAAAGATAGTCAAAAACTGCCCTGGTGTAAAAACAAAGATAATAAGCCATATCTTTTGAAATTTTGAACTCTAACTTATAAAAACTAAATGAAAACTAATCTTAAATGAAAACTCAGCTGACTCAAGCAAATTGCACAAGTAATGTTGACTTTTAGAGGTCAAACACACTTATGCCAAACACCCCTTTACTACTATGACAGTTATGATTAAGCTACTAAATTTGAAATCTATTAAACAAATGCTTAATACCAGACAATTAATAGATTAAAACAACTTTAATAAGCATGAATTAACAACTAAATAAGCAATAATCTAAGACTTAAGCTATTTTACTATATTTTTGGTTTTTTAGGGGTTTTTAAGACAATTATATGAAAAACTATGATTCAAACTAAGAAAGTTAAAAACAGATAAACAACTATGATGATTAAGCTAGATAAAACTCAAATAAGCACTGATAAGCAAATTCAATAAGCAAATAAGCAGATCTAAGTTTAGAAAGCTATAAAACTAATATTTAAAGCAAGAAATTAAAGGAAAACTTACAATGCACCTCTAGCTAAACAAGAGGACCCTAATAGGCAGCTTCAAGCTCCCTAGCTTATTAATAAGCTAGGGTATATGATTCGTGGTATAGCATACACTTATATAGCAACCCTAATACAGATCCTAACCGAATGCCCTTGACCAAGGCAAAAGGTCAAATTCCACAAAAGGATAAAATACACAAGATAGAATCAATGATAAAAAGATTCCGGAAGAGATATTCCCGGGTCGTATGTCCCAACGAGGCTGCAATTGAAGGTAATCCTGGTTTGATGAGAAATTGAATGATGGAGAATATTTAGATATGATGGAAACACTGATATAATTACAACTAAAATTAATTAAATAAAACCTAATTTAATCTACGGGAAACAGATATAGGAAATGGGGAAATCCTAAAATTAAATCTATACTAAAATACGGGGAACAGAATCAGGTATCGGGAAACCTAAATACTAAAAATTAAGAAAATAAATGCTAAATTAAATTAAAAATTAAAATTAAATTCTAATTAAGTTAATTTGAAAAATAAAAAAAACTAGAACTAAAACGGAGGTCGTTTGAATGCTAAACGAAAAGAAACGGTAAAACGCACTCGGTAAAACGGGTCTAAGACTGAATTTTATAAAAAATTAAACCTATACTAAATGTTGTATTTTTCCTAGACACTAAATGACAAAAGAAAATTTTATAAAAAAGAAAAATATTTTTTTATTAATTTTTGGATTTTTTATAAATTTTTAAAGATTAATAACTAATTAAAACTAAGAAAATAGAAAAAGACAAAAAATAAAAGTTATAAAAATTCTGAAAAAATAAAATTAAATAAAGAAAAAGTTAACAATTCTAAAAATATAAAAATGCCCAAATTTTACTGAATAAATAAAAAGTAATTAAACTAATTAAAATTTAACCTAATTTAATTATTTAAATTAAATAAACTAACAGCAGTTAATTATAGGGACTAACAGAGAAAGGACATAAGGACTAACGGGGAAACAACAAACTAACAAGGGGGATTAACAATTATAACTATAAAAGACAAAATTACACAAACAGTCCCTGAAGTGGACCCCGATTACAAAGCAAGTCCAAACAGCTTATTATCAAAAAGCTATAAAAGCAAAGTTGTTAAGGGGCTTGAGCTTATCATTTTCTACAAAAGGGACAAGTGCTGAATCTAACTTAATAAGCTAGAAAAGTGAGCTTTTTGGGGCTGCAGAAGCTTATTAAGCTTATGAGCTTAATTTTCTTTCTTATTGGGATTTAAGCTAACAAAATAAGCTACAACTAATGGGGAACAGTTAATAAGGAGAGGGGAGTCCTAAATAAGCTAAGGTTTCTAGAATAAGCCCTAAAATAAGCTGGAAATGAGATAAGCTATTCTAAACATTTTATTATAAAAACAGAAAAAAGGGGACTTTAAGCCTAATTTAAGCTAACCTAGAAAGGGAGATAAGCTATAAGACTTTGGGAGCTTAAAGAACTAGTAATAAGCTGCATATAAAAGCTAAAATAACTAAGTGCTTAATACAAAATTAGCAAGATAAAGAGTGCTGAATCTAGGTGCTCAGCACCAGGGGAGACTAGGCAGTGGCTTAAGGGGACTTTTGGGCTTATGAAAATAAGCTCTTAAGAGCTTTTTAGCCAAATCCAACCACAAACAGATTTATATTAATGGCTTCTTGGCTTATTTCCAAAAAATGAGGGTCTAGAAAACAATATAAGCTGCTGATATTGTAGCTTAAAATTGAGGGTTCTTTTAAAAAATGCAAAGCCAAACTTTGACTTATATTGTCAAGGTAAAAGGGACAGCAACAAGGGGCTTGAAAAGAGCTAGTTTATGACTAAATAAGCACACTAAAGGTGTGCTTAAGCTGTCTACACAGCTTAAGTGATTTAGCACACTTTGTGGCTTATAAAACTTTGACAGAAAGCAAAGGAGACTTAAAAACTTATTTTTACACTAAAAAGATTGATCAAAGTGGCTTATTAAACTCCACACACTCAGCCAAAGTTGGCTGAGTGGTTACAACCCATTACAACCCCCATATGACCCATTTTGGGGTCTAAACCAAACACCCCCTTAAGTATAAATTTTGCTTCTTTTTAGCTTTTTAAAAGAAATAAAAGGGTGAAACAAGTTCATAAGCTGAGTTTAACAACTTTTACACGTTTTTATATAAGTCTAAACAGATTAAAAGGGTTTAAATAAGATTTTAAATTCTTGACAATGGCTATATCACAAAAACTCTTAACTTTTATTAAAACTGAAGATATTACAACATAAAACTTTAAAATGAACTGAATTACACTAAATGCTTAAAAGAAAGATTTGAAATTAAAATTAAACTAAAAACATGGTAAAAAATGGTGTGTGGTTTCGGGCTTGCTCTTTTTTCTTTTATAGCAGTCCTCTATGCATTCTTTTTCTTGGGTTGTGTTTGCTGTGAGTGTACAAAGCAATCCTAGCCCTTGCTTGCAAGTTGTGTTACTTCTGGCTCAATCTCACCATTGAAGGTCTTCGGGTTGTGTGATTGTCAACAGGGAAGGGTTATAGGGGCAGGGTAAGTGGGGAAAGGGTATGGGTGAGCTGGTGAGTGTACTAGGGAGGTGGTTTGGGAGTGAAAACAGTGGGAGAGGGAGGTATGGTTTTGGCGGTAAACGGGTTGAGTACAGTTTATGGTTCGCAGGTTTAAAAGGAAAGTATGGGGAAGAGGCAAAAATGGCCCTCATACTTTCTTTCTATTTTCATTTCTTATATGGCGAGTTTTAGTTATAAATAGGTTTGGAAAGTGACACATTTGGTCCCTGTGGTTTTATAACAAAAGAATTAAGAAAGGTTTGGGAAATTGCAATAATGGTCCCTGCGTTTTATAACTAAAAGGGTTTTGGTAAATTGCAAAACCAGCCCTTGTGTTTAAACATAATAAAAGAATTGCCATTTGGCAGTTTTAGTCCCTCTCTTTATTTCACCATTTTTCTTTTATAAAACACTTTAAAAAATGACAATTTTAGCCCCTAAAGTTTTATAAAAAGAATTGTGGGCTTTTGTTGGGCTTGGGTTTTGTGTTGGGCTTTTGGGCTTGTATTGGGCCCACTGGGTTTGGGTTTGGGCCCAATAAGGTACAGGTTTGGTTATTGGGCT
>BQNB010066582.1:5328-25426 GCA_026074375.1 Tanacetum coccineum
ATCCAAGTTTCTCTAACAATCCAACCCACATCTCACTTATTGTTCTTGGTTGATTCATTAGATTACTAGTATTCTACAAACACCATCCGAAAGAAAAGATTTCAAGGAATGCAAGAAAATTCGGACTTGTTTTTACGAAATCAAATCGAATAGGATTACTTGCATAAGGATCCACCATTTGGAAGTGTTCTCACCCAAACATTTATCCAAAACCACTAGTTTAAAGGCGACGATTAATCCGACACAGCGTGGCTCTTCCTGAATTATGCATAGTTAGCTAGGCTATGCATAATTGAGGACCAAGCGACGACACATCCGTCCTCGTCAAAAAGAAAACTTTTCGATTATTACACACCATATATGATGATGAAAGTTTTTGACCTATCCTTGAAAATAAGTAAATCATTTGACATAGAAATGGGAAAGAAATATTTATTTATTTATTATTATTTTTATTTTTTTATTATTTTTTTTTAAGAAACACGTCAACTATTGTTCATTCATTTTTTAGAAACACATTTTTGCTTTGTCTTCTTATGAAAATCGACGCAATTTGGTATTTAGTTTGATAAAACATTTTATAAATTATTGTATATTTTTGGTATAAATTGTTCATAAAAAGATATTAAGGTGGTTGGGATTAAGGATCATGGCAAGTACAAGAAGTAGTAAGTCAAGAATCGATGCAATCGAATGAGGTAAACGAACGATATATTTGAATACTGGAATTGTCCACACTATGAGTCAAGATGTTTCTCTCTCTAAAACATTGAGGCGTCTATTCAACGTGCTCGATCACGACCTATAGTAGGGTCGCGTAAATAGAGAAATAATAAAGTATGATCGAATGATATGTACCTCTTATCCTTAGATATATATCTTATATATCCTTGATAAAAATAATACAGGTATGCATGCGATGAGAAATCCACTTTGCGCATTCTAATTAATATCACTTAACACATTGTAAAAGCGACCATTTTTACATAAATAGATTATGTTATCTCATTGATGACTTTCTATCTTTGTCAAGTTTTTAACTTTAGAAAGTTGGTATTTTTGGAAAGTTACCATTTCAAGAAAGTTACTATTTTTAGTACGTCCGGTTATCGGATTACCATAATCGATATAATTATTAGATTTAAAATCTCAACACTTGTGTCATCTTTTATTAACATCCATTTCTTATACACCATAAACGTATATAGTAAGAATAATGAGAGTTTATTAATTATCTAGTAAGACTCAAAATAGCCTAATTGACTTTTAAAATTCAACGTTTGATTTTTAATAAACATATATGTATGTTTTCTCAAAACTGACCAGTTATATCACATTTTCGTGACTCCAACTCTAAAGAGATTTCATGTAAAATATTATTTCGAACAACTTTTTAGTTTTAGTCGAGATTTGAATCTTGACAAAAAATGACCAAAATGCTCTTACAAAATTCTGCTGAAACTTATTTAATTTTTAAGGAAATGTAGAAATTTGATTTTAATTTTTGACCCATTATCAAGTGATTTAGAAATAAACAAGCCTCTCGGCAAAGTGAAACGACATTTCGAACAACTTTCATGTTTTGCCGGAAGGCTAAAACTGATTAGAAAGTGCTCAAATTGCTCTTCAAAAATTCTGTCAGCTTTTAATTAATTATTTCAAGTGTTGTAATTTTCACTTAAAGTGTATATCCCGAGTTTGTTCAAGTTTCTTCGTTACAAGGAGTTAAGAGCTTCATTTTATATCAAAACGTTCGTAAAAATAGCTTGACCTTATTTTAAAATTAAAAATAAGTTTTTACAAAATCTCGGGCTTTGAACTACGTGTCAAATTTTCTGCTCGAGACCGTGTATTAGGAAACATGCCAAAAGTTTATTTATTTTGACCCAAAAATCAACTCATATCAAGTTTAAACTTACGTATACACAATATTAAAATCGTTTAATTTTCCCAACAACGCTTTCAATCTAATCTACGCAAGTTCTCAACGGATTTCATCACAAGCATTTATCAATAACGAGTTAAACCGCGAAAACAAAGATTATACTAGTAATAGGAATTACTCACCATGTTATACCAAGCAAGATCGGAGAAGAAATAGTTTCGCCTTGTTCCTTTGTTCCTTAGCTCTTTGGTTCCTTAGTCGCTACAACAACCAAACCGAAACACAACCAAAAATCTAACCAAGCCTCAAATCTATGTAATATTGTAATGTGTATATATATATTGCACATATACGAAAATTATCAAATCATATCATAATGGTGACCCCATTACATAATATCAATAGTACAACTCGAATGTACGCGTGTAGAGATGATATCATAATAGCAGACACCATTAACATAATTCAATATACAACTCGATATGTACGCGTGTAGCGATGATCAAAAGGATAATATATATATATAAATATATATATATTATATATAATATAAATAATATAAAATATATAGCGGTTCGTTGTAAACTGATTATCGATATATATAATTACAATTTATACCACATGCTAGGTAATAAGTATACAATCAAAGGCCTAACACAAGCACAAAAAGATCAGGAAGGATTGCGCAGCTATGCGGATATCGGACATCGGTGAATGACTCGAGAATTTTTTCGAAAACATCTAGTCCAATTTTTGAAGAAAAAAACGACCTTAGTCGCTATGACTCATGCACTGGTACAATCTTTAACACCCCCAGTTTTACAAAGCAGCGGTATAACAAATTTGGGGTGCAACTTCATATACAAGCTCACGATCAACGGTAAACGACTTTAAAGAAATATTTACTAAAAAGAATAAATTCATTTTTAATTAAAAAGATTAGAGTTACAAGTTCCCAATAAACTTTTATTAAAAAACGTCGTTCTAATAATCCACAACAAGACTAGAGTTTCTTTTGAAAACTTTTTACCGTGTGTACAAAGTTCACCAAGTCCACTCCTTCTAAATCCACCTCTGTCCCATCCAAGCTAGCAAAGCATCTACGAGATAAACAAGCTAAAACGTCAACTAAATGTTGAGTGAATCCATAGAATTTAAAACAATCCTTTGAACCCAAAGCATAAAAACATTTAGTTCATAGAACAATCACAACGATTCTAGAGCCACGAACCGAACCTTAACCATGTGCCCAACCTGGAGTGATAGTGCTACACACTCTCAATACTAAATACAATATGTCCCCGTATGACCTCGCAAGGAACACATGCCAGACAGGTGGTTAGGCCAAAATAGATCTATTATTATTGCATCAGCGTTCATCGGTTAGCGGTGATTGGCGGTTCATGAAGGAAGGGCCACAACATAACACTCATAGCAACGTTCACATAATAAAATCACTTGTGTTCGATTTTCCAAAACAAGCATGTATCTCCCTCGCGGGTTTTTAAAACATAAAAAGAATTAAATGCGCAGCTATGAACTCACCTTGCTCGTAGGCAATAATCGAATAATCTAATAACCACGTGGGGTCAATGAATATCTTGTCGCGATCGCGAAGTTACAATTAATCCTAACGGTAATGCTCCATTCGTTTAGGGAGGTATAAGTTTTAGGGTTTTTCCACTGGATAGTTACATCGACACGACTCATTAATAAAATGACTCAATTTCAAATTATAACATTTCGGTCGTTGGCTAAATAAAATAAACAAAACGATAGAACAAGTAAGTAATATATATTCCGTATATACATTACATATGAAAACAGACGCGTATAATGCATGTTAGAAATTATATAACCAAACGCAAACATTCAAAAGCGAATTATTTATTCTTTATAAGTATTATATATATAATAAATGTGAGATGTTAATTAAAACAATATTATCTGACACGCGTTCGGAAAAATTACTAAATAACTCATTAAAGATTTATTTGATAAACGTAAACATACGTTTTAAGGTTACAATTCAGACAAATAATGTCTTTAAAACTTTTACAAGAGTTTTAATTAGTCTTTTAGTCGTGACTTATAAAATAATATATTATAATTTAATGTTTTATTTTCTTGACAGATTTAGTGAAAATAGTTATATCGTTTGTAAAAGTATAGTTTTCGATTATTCGCCGGGTTATTGTGTATTTATAATTTGGTAAATATATAAAGATTATATAACTTTATCCTTTTTATCGGATTTTTAAAATAGTAGAAATTTAAGAGAAATATTACTAAGTATATAGATTTTTAAAATTTTCGGCTTGACCTTGCCGTTTATACAACGTTTCCATGTGTCTAAAATACAATATTTCCTCTTTTCCATCAATCAATATCACAAGTATTTTGCGTCCCATAATTAATAATTTGTCAAGTTTACATAAGTATTAAATATAAGTAATACCAAACGCACCCTTATTTAGGGGCTCCTGTCCCAAACACCTCTAATAGACCATAAACTCAGAAACAAACACCCTTATATGGGCTGTTATCCACAAATCTAAACGCCCCAAATGGCAGATTTACATGCAAATCCAAACATTCATTTAGACCGCGTTTTTACATCGGAAAAGTCAATAATTAACCGGAAATGATTTTTAAAAATTAAATTAGTAAATGGGGAATCACTACCACAAGCCCGACACCACCATGGTGCGGCTGTGGTGGTTAAAGTGGGTTCGACCGCCACCACAATGGTGGTTTTAGGCGGCTGACCACCCTGAGGCATCACGTGGGGTTGCCGCTATCACGCCCGATACCACAAGTGCGGCAATACTGTTGGTGCTGTATCGTCGTCCGCATGGCGACGACAACGGCTGGAAAAGCTGTTGCTACTGCGGTGGCCGCGGCCTAACAGCCGTGCGACGCGGTTGTGATGGCTAGGAGAGGCGGGGGAAGAAGTTGATACGGTTGGAGATGGGCGGAGGCGCGGCATACTTGCCGGAAAAAGGTCACCGGGAAAACAACCAGCGGCGGCTGTGGTAGGTGGTTGAGGTGCGACGGTGACGAGGGTGTATGGTGGTGAGGATGGATTAGAGAGATGGAGGGGAGACAAGGTGGGAGGAGGCACGACGATCTCGCCGAAAAAATATTCTGGTGGCCGGAAAATCATGGGGGCGCCGAAAAATTATGAGGGAGGTGAGGAGAGAGTGTTAGGGTTTTGTGTGTGTTTGTTTTGATATAAATGAGACATTTTTTATAGTTTTTGTTTATATATGTGAAAATTAAAAAAAATGTAAAGTTTAATATAGTTTAGGGTAGGTTTTATAAATATTTCCCTCAGGGACTGAAGTTGTAATTTTTGGGAAATTTTTGTTAAATAACGGTTCGAGGCTCGTTTGGGCTAGTAAACGGATGATTCAAAAGACGAAACTTGCGCCATTGTTTTTCAAATAATTTTTCCATCGAAAATAAGTATTTACATGGCCACACTTCATAAATATTTGGTAACCTTCATTAGAAATGTTCGTTTCGTTTATTATCAAACACCGGTATACTTTATTCGTAAAATAAAACATTAACTCGAATATTCACGTTAATAATAAACGTTTTTAAATAAATGATAATTAATATATTAAATATTTTTATTAAATAAATTTTGATAATTAAATTTAAAATAATTAGTATCGTGTCGGTACGCGTTGTTCTCTTTTTAGCCAAATAACTTTGAAAAAGATAAAAAATTTATAAATGAGAATTATGTAGTAATAATTATGATTTATTATTAAAATAAGTCCCAAAAAATTATTAGTTACGCGGTAATTGTTTTTATATGACGATAAAAGGTCAAACGGTCAAAAGTCAAGTCAAACCTAAAAAGTCAAAGGGTAAAATAGTCATTTATAGTTTCGAAAATTTCCGGTTGTCACAAGAAATAACGAAAGTACAAACAATTGTCAATCAAATGGAAACCGCTGTTCAACAGTCTTCAGTTGACAAACGATGTTTGGAAATTGCTAATAAACAAGTTTTAAATGACAACGATCGACTCTTGGAACAAATCATTTCTCAAGATATTGTGAATATTGTTGTGAATTCTTCAATGGATATAAATGATTCTATGAATATGAATGAGAATGTGAATTTTATGGAAATGTGCAACAAGTGTCTTGAACTTGAAGCTGAGCTTATCAAACAACATAACATGATTGAAAAAGATGAGTATAATAAACTTTCAAAAAGTTATTCTCAACTTGAGCAGCACTGCATTTCTCTTGAACTTGCAATGCAACTCAATCAAGAAATTTTTCAAAAGAATAATACATCTGTGCACCGAACTAAACCTACATTTGATCAATTGTTTGAAGTAATCAATTTGAAAGCTCATCTACAAGAAAAGGACACGACAATCAAGAAGTTAAAAGCACACATTAAGCGTTTGAGTGATACTTCTACCAGTGAAAGTGTGAAAATGGACATCGATGAAATTGAAACTATCAACATAGAATTAGAACATAGGGTGGCAAAACTGATTGCTAAAAATGAGCATTTGAAACAGACTTATAAACAACTTTATGACTCAATTAAACCATCATGTATTCATGCTAAAGAACAAACTGAATCTTTGGTTAATCAAGTAAATCAAAAGTCTATTGAAATTTCTGATTTAAATGCTCAACTTGAGGAAAAAGTTTTCGTCATAACAACATTAAAAAATGATCTTCGGAAATTCAAAGGAAAGGACATAATTGATAGTGCTACCCAAGTGTCCAATGATAACACACTCGCTCCTGGAATGTGTAAGCTTGACCCAGTAATTTTGGCTCCTAGGGATAAGAATAATAGGGAAACTCACATATACTACCTTCAGCACACTATGGAACAAGCTGCTATTCTTAGGGAGATAGTTGAACAAGCTAAATCACTAAATCTTTTAGATAATGCATCTTACACTGCCTGTAAGTATGTTAAGCTAATTCAAGAATTGCTAGGTTATGTTAGAGATACCTGCCTTGATATTCACACACCTAGTAAGAAATTAGTCGCGGTCATGCCTATCCACAAGAAGAAAACAGTTCGATTTATTGACCCACGCGCATCATCAAGCAACATACCCAACATGACTAACAGACCTTCATTGCCTTCTACAGGAATAAAACCCTCTACTAGTGCTAGCAGATCAAAGCCTTTAGGAAATACAAAGAATGATAGGATTTCGTGACCACCAAGTAGTAATGAGAAGAATAAAGTAGAAGTCCAATCTAGGAAAGTTAAATCTAGTTTGAATAAAAAGAACTCTGATTCTAAAAATATATGTAATGAACATGTTAAGCATCCTGTTAAAGGAACTAAGGCTCTTTGTTCTGTTTGCAATGAATGTTTGTTTGATGCTAATCATGTTATGTGTTTGATTGATCATGTGAATAATATGATTGTATGTGCTAAATCTGCCTCTAAGAAAAATAAAAAGAGAAAAGAATGGAAACCTACTAGAAAAGTGTTTAACTTTGTTGGATATAAATGGAAACCCACTAGAAGGACTTTCACCTTAGTTGGAAATGCGTGCCCTTTAACTAGGTTAACCGCCACTAATAAAGTGCCTCTTAGGGTTCCCATTCCTCTTGAAGTAGTTGCACCCGAACATGTAATAACTAAAGTATATACAAGGAGACCCAAAGTACCTAAGTCTGTTCCCAATAGCAAACCTAAGGTTGCAAAATCTATGACTGCTAACAGAATGGAACCCGGTACATCTCGGGGATCAAATACTTCAGTTGCTCCATCCTCTTCTTCTCTTATCGATTGCAGGTTGTCCAAATTATTCTATGGTATTTAGACTCTGGCTGCTCTATGCACATGATCGGAGATCACTCTCAGCTCATCAATTTTGTTCACAAGTTTCTCGGTACTGTCAAATTCGGTAACGACCAAGTGGTAAAGATTATGAGGTTTGGTGATTATCAAATAGGGAATGTCACAATTTCAAGGGTTTATTATGTGGAAGGAATAGGACACAATGTATTTTCTGTTGGTCAATTATGCGACTCAGATATTGAAGTAGCTTTCAGAAAACACACATGTTTTGTCCGTAATCTGGAAGGTGTTGATTTACTCTTAGGCTCTCGAGGAACTAACTTGTACTCTTTGTCTATTAACTTTGGTGCTCTTAGTCACTTGGCTAGAAACAGTCTAGTACGTGGTCTTCCCATACTTAAATTTGAAAAGGACCATTTGTGTTCTGCATGTGCCATAGGAAAAAGCAAGAAACAATAACATAAACCTAAATCTGAAGACACCAATCAAGAAAAACTATATCTTCTGCACATGGATCTTTATGGGCTTATGCGTGTTGCAAGTGTAAACGGAAAAAGGTACATCCTTGTCATTGTAGATGATTACTCTCGGTTTACATGGGTGAAGTTTCTAGCATCAAAAGATGAAGCTCCTGATTTTATAATTAAGTTTCTGAAAATGATACAAGTTAGATTGAATGCACCTGTCAGGAACATCCGTACAGATAATGGAACTGAGTTCGTTAATCAAACTCTGCGAGACTACTATGAATAGGTTGGCATCTCTCATAAAACATCGGTTGCATGAACTTCACAACAAAATGGTGTTGTTAAAAGGTGAAATCGTACTCTTGTTAAAGCCGCTCAAACAATGTTAATCTATGCAAAAGCACTTTTATTTCTATAGGTTGAGGCAGTTGCTACCGCATGTTTCACCCAAAACTGATCCGTTATACGACGTCGCCATGGAAAAACTCCTTATGAGCTCTTACATGATAGAAAACCTGACTTATCCTACTTTCATGAATTTGGTGCACTTTGTTATCCAAACAATGATAGTGAGAATTTGGGCAAACCTCAAGCTAAAGCTAATATAGGTATTTTCATCGGATATGCTCCAAAGAAGAAAGCTTACCGTATTTAGAATCAACGTA
This sequence comes from Tanacetum coccineum, assembly GCA_026074375.1. Lineage (NCBI taxonomy): Eukaryota > Viridiplantae > Streptophyta > Magnoliopsida > Asterales > Asteraceae > Tanacetum > Tanacetum coccineum. The sequence goes on from BQNB010066582.1 coordinate 14,154, forward strand.
CCCAAAAAATCATTGAAACCATCCATGTCGACTTTGATGAGCTGACAGCAATGGCTTCTGAACAAAGTAGTTTAGAACCCGCACTTCATGAAATGACTCCTGTAACACCCAGTTCAGGACTCGTTCCAAAACCTCCTCCTTCAGTACCGTTTGTACCACCATCGAGGCATCAATGGGATCTTGTGTTTCAGCATGTGTTTGATGAATTCTTCTCTCCTCCAGATAGTGTTGTCTCTCAAGTTCCTGTTGTAGAAGCTCCAGCTCCTATTGAGTCAACCGGTTCACCTTCCTCAACATTAGTTGATAAAGATGCACCTTCACCAAGCACTTCACAAACCACTCCACAATCACAATCCTAAATAATTTCTCTCTGTGCTAAAGAAGAGTCACATGACCTTGAGGTTGCACATATGAGTAACGATCCTTATTTTTGTATTCCAATTCCATAAACTATTTCTGAAGAATCCTTATCATCGGATGTTATTTCTAATGCTGTGCACCCAAACGCTCTAATCTCAGAACACATCAGTAAATGGACAAAAGATCATCCTTTACAAAACATAATTGGTGACCCTTCCAGACTTGTTTCCACCAGACTCCAACTACACGAACAAGCCCCGTTCTGCTATTATGATGCTTTCCTATCTTCAGTTGAACCAAAGACTTACAAAGACGCGTTAACTAAATCATGTTGGATTGAGGCAATGCACGAAGAGGTTAATAAATTCGAACGTCTTGAAGTCTAGGAACTTGTTCCTCGTCCAGATAAAGTGATGGTTATCACCTTAAAATGGATATATAAGGTAAAATTGGATGAATTGGGAGGAATCTTGAAAAACAAGCCTAGATTGGTAGCTCGTAGATACCGTCATGAAGAGGGAATTGATTTTGAAGAATCCTTTGCTCCTGTGGCTAGACTAGAAGCCTTTCGGATATTTTTTGCGTTTGCTGCTCCTATGAATATGCTTGTCTACCAGATGGATGTTAAGATGTCATTTTTTAACGGTATTTTATGTGAAGAAGTCTATGTTAGTCAGCTGGACGAATTTGTGGATCCAGACAATCCTAATCACGTATACAGATTGAAGAAAGCTCTATATGGGTTAAAACAAGCTCCACGCGCGTGGTGTGATCTATTGTCATCGTTTCTGCTATCCCAAGGATTCTCCAAAGCACGGTTGATCCCACACTGTTCATCAGACAAAAAGGCAAAGATATCCTCCTGGTACAAATCTATGTTGATGATATTATTTTTTCTTCAACTACTACTGAACTATGATTATTTTCTAAAATAATGTATTCTAAGTTCAAGATGTTAATGATGGGCAAAATATCATTTTTTTTCTAGGACTACAGATTTCTCAAAGTCCTAGAGACATCTTTTTAAACCGGTCAAAATATGCTCTCGAATCTCTTAATAAATACATAATGGAATCTTGTGACCAAGTGGATACTCCAATGATGGAGAAATCCAAACTGGATGTGGATACACAAGGGAAAACCGTTGATCCTACACATTACCGTGACATGGTTGGCACCTTTATGTATCTAACATCTAGTAGATTAGACCTGGTATATGATGTCTGTATGTGTGCTCGTTATCAGGCTCGTCCTACTGAAAAGCACCTACTTGCTGTAAAAAGAATCTTTTGATATCTAAAAGGAACCGTTAATTGGGGACTATGGTACTCAAAGGATTCTGCTATTGCACTAACAGCCTTTGTAGATGCTGATTACACGGGTTGTTAAGATACAAGACGTAGTACATCTGGAAGCATGCAATTGTTATGAGACAGACTTGTTAGCTAGTCATCAAAAAGGCAGAAAAGCGCTGCAATATCCAGTACGGAAGCTGAATACATCGCCTTATCCATATGTTGTGCTCAAGTTCTATGGATGAGATCACAACTAACCGACTATGCCCTTGGATTCAACAAAATTCCAATGTACTGTGATAATAAAAGCGCTATTGCCTTATGCTGCAACAACGTTCAACATTCTTGATCAAAGCATATCGACATCAGATATCACTTTATAAAAGAGCAAGTGGAGAATGGAGTCGTCGAGCTTTACTTTGTCAGAACAGAATATCAGTTGGCGGACATCTTCACCAAGGCTTTATGTTGAGAAAGAATTGATTTCCTTATACACAAGCTAGGGATGAGAAGTTTTACTCCTGAGGCTCTGAAAGAACTGGCAGATGAAGCTGCAGAATAGTGGTTGTACATATTCTTATATCTTGTGTATAATATGTATATATTTAAAAACACAAAAACTCAAAAAGATTTTTCACTTTATATAAATTTTTATAGAAAGAAAATACAAAATTAAAAAATCAAAAAAAGACAAAAATATATTTTCATGTCATGGTTTCTAGCATCGATAATATTTACGGCTTCAGAAATGTCATTTAACAATTATTTTACCGGGGTGAGTCCCTTTTACCCAAAAAAATGTCATTTAACAATCGCACAAAGGTGTAAATAAAGTTTGAATAGAAAACATGACATATGGCTTGCTATTATTTTTGATAGCAACTCGGTCTTCATCTTAAAGGTAAGTATTTTAAAAAGGAAAATTGACCTCTCAACGGGAATTTATTCTCGGGCATGGTCTACTTTATGACCATGCAAAGGCTTGTGATTACTTTGCATCACAACCCGTGCTTCTTATATTCCATAAGCGTACGTGTCAGTGCGCTTATGTGGTAAAATAAGAGAAATCTTATTGTCTATGGTGTTATTTTCAAAAAATAAGCATTTATATCTGAAAGTCATCTGCAAATCATTTTCAAAGACGTTTGACCACTCAAACAACGACTACAACTCTTTAAATAGAAAACGGGTCATTGTTTGAGGGGGAGAAAATGTTAAATATCTTCTTCAATAAAATTAGTTTGTGATAAAGGAAAAAGGTTTTAAACAATAACGGATTAACAATTAAAGGAGAGTTAATTAAGTTTAGCTTACGTGAGCCTTAACTGTTATGTGTTTATGCCTTTTAGGGAATAGATAGCAAAAATAAGTTGCTAGGGATAATTGTTAAAAACAATAGAGACTATTTGTGCTATTTGTCAAACCATATTATGTCTATGTTAACTTATTAATGAAAAATGCTAAAGGATATAAAGTACAGGGGGAATTTATGTCAAAATCTCAAAGTTTCAACATAAACACCCCCACCTTACCCGCTCGTCACACAATAACACACATACTTATTTAATTTTTCCCTCCTTCTTATTGATTCAAATTGTCATCATCAAAATCATATCAACCAATCCATCTCAAGCTTAAGGTATAACTAGAAACATGTTCCATACACCCTAAATGTCTCGTCTCCCAAAGGAATTAGAGTATACTCCATTTTTGAGTTCGTAAACACTAAAAATTAATTTAGGGTTCTTCAAAATCAAAAGTGTATAAAATTATAAATTGATTGAGGGGTTGGTTCGTCCAAGGAAGTATAACATTCATTTAATTCAGTTTTGAATATAGTTAACGTATGCTTATGTTTTGATTTGATTTTGTATGCGAAAATGTAGGTTTAGGGTCAAACTTATAATAAGTTAGTGGGTTTGTGTTTAGAAAGTATTAGGACCTATCCTTGTATGCTTTGGATCCCTTATATCTTTTTATTGAACATGAATGAAACTTATGAATCTAATTTTATGTGATTTCGAGTTTGTTTGACTTTTGTGGCAAATTTTGTGCTTTATTATTGATGAAAATGGTTCTAATGATGTTATGAGTTGCTAAGATGCCTAAATAAATGAATTATGATGCCTAAAATCACTAAATGTATAATGTGAAAAACTAAGGTGAATTAATAAAGTGAGAAGCGAGCGAATTAATTTTTGCCTTAGGAGGCAAATTAATTCCCCCTTTAGGAGGCGAATTAATCAACCCCTTTAGGAGGCGAATTAATTCCACCCCTTAAGAGGCGAATTAATCCACCCCCTTTAGGAGGCGAATTAATCCCTCCTCTTAAGGAGGCGAATTAGTACCCTCTAAAGGAGGCGAATTAATACTTTCCTTTAAGAGGCGAATTAGGCATTTTTTTCCTTTAAGAGGCGAATTAGCATTTTTCCTTTAAGAGGTGAATTAGCAATTTTCCTTTAAGAGGCGAATTAGCAATTTTCATTTAGGAGGCGAATTAGTTCTTTCTTTAAGAGGCGAATTACAACATTGTTTAGGTAGCTAGTTAAAATTAGTTAATTTTGCAATCTAGTATATGTTTGATAAATGCCTGCTTTTCATTTAAACAGTATGCCATATAGTGTGATATATAAACTGTATTGGCAAACTCTTAGCAGAATCATGACTACCAAAGCTCAAAAAATTAAACTGGACAATGCCCTTGTTGCTCCTGAGAACCGTCGTGTTATTGGCAAATGCAACATGAGGATCAATCCAGGAATAAAGCCTAAGGAACCTACTTATCAAGTAGCATTAGATGCTCTTGCTCTTACTATATGCTACCCTGCATTCCTTATCACAGCTGAAGTCCATGTCATCTATATGCATTAGTTCTGGGCAACCGTCAGTAAATACTCTTCATCATATCTATTCAAGATCGACAACAAAAGATTTTCTGTGATGTTGAAGTGTTTAGAGAAATTCTCAATATTTGTCTAAAGGTTCCGGGTATAGAGTTTGATGAACTACCTAATAAACAGGAAGCTTTATCATTCATCTATAAACTTGGTCATACTAGAGAAATCAAGTTCATCACATATGTTATTGTTGTTCATCTACACCAACCATAGAGAACCTTTGCATCAATCATCAACAAGTCTCTGTGGAAAGGTATCTGGTCTTGACAAGATTTGACTTTCAAGAGTTCAAATCCTATGGGGAATGTACTACAAGAAGAATCTAGACTTTATCGCTTTAATCTGGGAGGACTTGGCCTACCAAATTGACAACATAGATTCAAAGAAGCAAGACAAGATGTTCTATCTAAGATTCATAAAGATAATCATTCACCACTTTCTAACTAAATATAAGTCTATATCATGGAGGAATAAGATGTTCATACAAACTGCTAGGGATGATAGCTTACTGGGTACCATGAGGTTCGTTCTCAGACATGCGAGAACACTCAAAGTATTTGGTGCAAGCCTTTCCAAAAAGCAATGACGATATCAAGCCATGTTGGGACTCTCGTTTCCTACAAGATTTCTGCAAATTGTTCAGGAGCTAAAACCTCCAAAGCTATAAAAGGCTCAAAAAAGAGTTGAATCAACCTCTTTTCTAAAGAATACTCCTTCAAGAAGAAGTTGATTAAAGCTAAGAAGCCAACAACTAAACCTAAACCGTCTAAGAAGAAAGCACCGGTTAAGGCTGATAAAGGCAAAGGTTTGAATGTACTTTTAGAAGTAGCTCTATCTGAAGTTGATCAGCTCAAGGAGGCTACAAAAAGGTAAGAAAGACTTCCACATCTCACATGCAAGTGGCTCAAGTAATGGAACTGATCTCGGATCAGGGGTTGCTGATGAGCAACATCACAAGACATCTGGTACAGATGAAGGAACTGGTACTAAACTAGGGGTTCTCGATGTACCTCAATATGAATCTAACAATGAGCAAAAGTCTTGGGGAGACAATGATGAATAAGATGATGATGATGATGATGAAGATGACTCTGGAGATGAAAGTGATGATGGTATTAATGATGGTGATGATAGTGATAAAGATGCTGGTGATAATAATGATGGTAATGATGATGATGAGGTTGATAGTGTAAGAACTGAGTCAGACAGAGAAGAGAATCTGTTAGGAATTACAGATTTGATGATTACAAAACCCATAAACAGAAATGAAGAAAGAAGAAACAAAAGGAAACAAGATATGCTAACCAAGATCTGGACTCAACTAGGGTATGATAACATTGATTGAAAATATGCAGCGGAATATGAAGAACACAATCAACATTACTAATAAGGTTTTCTTTATTCAAACATGATAAAGAAACTATTACTACTATTACACACGCTCTATGCGTTTCTAGACTCTCATTGGAGAAGTCTACTATTAAAATGGATACCTGTAACCTAGACGCCTACCCTCTTTATATAATAGAGGGAGGTTACAAGAAACCCTAGCTTACTAACAAAGCTAACTAACTATTACATAATAGGTCCTTATTGTTTCAAAAGAAAACATAATACAAATAGGAAACTAATTAATTGACATTAATCATCACATTAATGTTTGACTAATCACATTAATGTTTGACTAATCTATATCTTCAACATTAATGTTGATTTCAATCAACATTAATCTTGATCTTGTTTCCTTCTTTAGCATATCTTGTTTCCTTTTGTTTCTTCTTTCTTCATTTCTGTTTATGGGTTTTGTAATCATCAAATCTGTAATTCCTAACAATCTTCCCCTATTTGATATTACAAAACAATCTGCATGAAGAAAAACTTATGGTAGAACATGTCTCTTCACAATAATAGCCTGCACAACAGAAATCTCTTCCCCTTTTTGTAATATCAATAGGGTCATTATGCAACTCGTTAAAACGCTTCCCCTTAAGTGATGCTGTAGATGGTTAAGCTATTCAACAAATAAGCTTCCTTAAAAAGTATATCTCCATTCTTGTAATCTTGAACTCAGTAGCATAGATCAAATCTTCCTTCAGTGCGAAAAAGACATGCTTATTACAATATCATGTAATAAAATGTCTTTGAATAATTCTTTTAGACAATATTAGCATGGCGATCACATACTATGGCCGATAGTCTCAGTGAGCTCCGTCGCATCAACGACCAGTATCCTAGATCCAATGTCAAGGGCTGAATCGTATCATACTCCGACCAAATATTTGTAAAGGAGCGTGTAACTTTTCCAATCAAGAATTATAGCATAAACTGAACCTCCAAAATGAACCATACACATCCTCATTGTTCAAGATCCAAGGGCGTCTGTGGACCCAAAATATATGTGTTTAAAAAATTATAGAAAAATAAATACATAGGAAAACCTTATAAACCCTAGATCAAGAGCCACGAGGCTCTGATACCAATACTCAATCAGTCCAATGAAGAACGTAAACAAGAAAAAGAAGATGTAGATGAAAGAGTTCATACTCCCGATGATTATGAACTCACTGAAGAAGAAAAGATTGATGATGAAGATAAGATAGATGAAGATGATAAGGTCACCAAGGAGTTGTATAAAGATGTGAATGTAAACTTGGGGATCGAAGATACTAAAATGATCCATGCTGATCAGGGTGGAGCAGATGTACACAATGTCTCTTAAGAATCAGGATTTATGCAAGAAGAGGAAGATGCCCATGTGACACTCACAATGGTCCATGATACACAGAAGACTAAAGGTCCGATGCAAAGTTCTTCTGTATCATCCGACTTTACAAGCAAGCTTCTCAACCTTGAGAATGTCTCTCCAGCTGACATTGAGATTGCTTCCTTGATGGATACCACTATTCGTCATGAAGAAACAAGCAGTCAGATGTCTTCTCTCTACTCTGTACCCATAATAGCAATCCTTAAAGTCACCACAACAATTCCTCCACCACCTCCTTTCTTTAATCCTTTTCAACAACAGGCGACACCAATTCTGACACCAACAACTTCTAAAGCTACAACCTCAGTTCTTGAACTTCCTGATTTCTCGTCTATATTCAAATTCAATGAAAGAGTCACCAACTTGGAACATGATTTGTCAGAAATGAAGCAAGTTAACCGATATTCTCAAGCTCTCTCCTTCATTCCTGTTATTGTAGATCGTTACATCGACAACAAACTAGGAGAAGATATTCAAAAGGCCATTCAAACACATAATCTAGACTATAGAGCATAAGCTCAAACTGAGAAATAGGAGTATATAGATCTCGTATACACGACGGTGAGAGCAGTTATCAAAGAGGAAGTCAATACTCAACTACCTCAGTTTCTTCCTCAAACAGTCTCAGAAGTCGCATCTCCTGTGATTGAGAAAAATGTCACAGAGTCTCTAGAAGCCGCTGTCTTAGCAAAGTCTTCCTCTTAACCACAGTCTACATATGAGGCGGCCACAACACTCTCCAAGTTTAAACTCACAAAGATTCTTATTGACAAGATGGAGAAGAACAAATCATATGATAAAGTTGACTACAAAAGAGAGCTTTATGATGCACTGGTCACATCTTATCAAACTGACAAAGATCTCTTTGATACATATGGTGAAGTATTTTTGTTGAAGAGGAGTCAAGACAACAAAGATAAAGGTTAAGACCCCTCCGTTGGATCAGACCGAGGGACAAAAAGAAGGAAAGTCAAGTAAAGATGCTGAGTCATCCAGAGATTCAAGGTCAAAGGAAAAGAAGTCTTTTAGCACCTCTAAAGACACCTCCTAATCTCAACATAAATCCTATGGCAAGTCTGCCCATGCAAATGAGCCAAGTCATACAGTTGATGACTCAGGAATGCAACAAGATTAAGAGTTCGAAATGGGTCACACTGATGATCAACCCGATACCAAGGCTACTCTAAAGCGTAAATGTTTAAGAAACCCGAGCGACCTCTAACTCCTGATCCTGATTGGAATAAGAGACAACAAGTTGACTTCTGACCTCCTCAAACTTGGATTAGTTAAGTTTCTTGTGCTGAAGATCCTCCTACTTCATTTGATGAACTCTACAATACTTCAATCAACTTCTCTGCATTTGTCCTGAATCGACTCAGCATTATTTATCTGACTCAAGAAATTCTGGTTGGACCGGCATTCAACCTGCTCAAAGGCACCTGCAAGAGTCTGACTGAATTATAATATCACTTTGAAGAATGTTCCAAGGCTACAACTAAACGACTCGACTGGCATAACGTTGAAGGCAAACCGTATCCTTTTGATCTCAGTAAACCTCTCCCGTTAATTCCAGATCATCGAGGTCGTCAATTTATCCCTTAGAATCACTTCATTAACAATGACTTGGAATATCTAAAAGGTAGAAGTTTAAGCAAGAAATACTCAACTTTTGTTACAAAGACAAAGGCTGCTACTTATGAGATCAAATGGATTAAAGACAAGGTTCCCAAGCTATGGAGTCCTGTAACGGTGGTATATGATAAACATGCCTACTAGGGTACTTCTCATTGGGGTGAAAAATGTCAACGATTCTACGGATATGCAAGCAACATGGAGTCTTCGAAGGATGTCTACTCCAAAAAATGAATCATTGCAGTAACCAGACATAACATCATGAAGAAGTATGACTACGATTACTTGGATGATATTAAAGTTCGTAGAGAAGATCAGAAGCTATATACATTTAAAGAAGGTGACTTCCCACGTCTTCACCTATAAGACATCGAGGACATGTTACTCCTTCTTGTTCAACAAAAGTTGACCAATCTTACGATAGACGAACGATACGACTTGAATGTGGCATTACGTATGTTTACCAGACTTATTGTCATTCAAAAGCGGGTGGAAGATCTTTAATTAGGTGTTAAAAGTTACCAAAAGAAGCTCAACCTTACCAAGCCAGACACATTCAGGTCGGGTCTCAGAAAAAGAACCGCATACACTGCATATTCAGACCCTTAAGGAGTGATATACGTGGATTAGATGAACAGAAACAGATTAATACGCACTGATGAACTTCATAAATTTAGTGATGGCACGCTCAATGATGATCAGATCGCTCTTCACGATATTGCTTCAGGTATAAGGATGGAGTACTTGCTAAAGAGGAAATGGAGTAACTTAGACAAGCGAAGGGCTCGGGTTATGCTCCAGGCAATTGACAAGCAGCTCTTTAAAAGAAGGTTAATGAGGAATCTAGAGAAGTTCGTTGGTGGAAGAGAATACTAGAATGACCTCAGGCTACTAGAACAGACAATATGACTTTTTCATATGTTATCCCATCTCATTTCAGGTCTATTTCTCATATATAATCAATCTTGTGAATATGTGAATAAATATTGTAGACTAAAATTAGGCATATATAGTGTTTAAGTATGAATTTTCAAGAATTTCGTAGTAAATTCAAAAAAAATTAAATTAGCATACTCAAAAACCATATCATACCCTCATAACTAGAGTGGGAGCATTAAAATGTTCCTAATATGACTTGTTAAATAATCAAAACATTTTTCTCCCCGAATACATATATATTTTAAATCAATTAATATCCAAAATATTAAAAGATTTAACATTTTTGATAAGGGGAGAAAATGTGATTAATATATATGATTAATGTTGATCCCACTTGAAAAGATTTTAAATTCCTTAGCTTGTGTAAGGTTTAGTTATGCAAGATAAATCCTACACAACTATGATATAAACTTTGTAAAATATATGAAACATTATGCAGAATCTAATCTTTGATTAATAAGAAGAATATGCAATAGAACAGTAATTCTAATGAACACACGGATTAACAAACAAAGCTTCAATATATTAATACGAATACTCTAACTAGTATTAGGGTTACAAAACCTTGAAGCTATAACGATATCAAAAACAAAAGATTTCTAGATATCAAACTCTATGCCCTAAGACCTCCTTTTATACACCAAGGAGTCCTAGTCGATTTATAATATATTCCTAAGACTTAGAATATTTTCTATGATCTATTCTATAAATAACTAATACTTATCACGAAAGTATTCTTGTTCTCCAAACAATCTTTATCCTTTCTTCTGTCTTTATCCTTTCTCTGACAGTAAAAACTCTTTTAGCAGTCTTAATCTTTGAGCAGTTGTAACTTTGTACTAGCAGCATTAACTCTGAACACCAGCAGTAGTAACTTATACACCAGCAGCATTAACTGTGTACAAGCAGTAGTAACTACTTAGAATATTTTCTTCAATCTTCACCAGCAGTACTAACTTTACACTAGTAGTACTAACATATACTAGCAGTACTAACTACTTAGCATATTTTTCATTGTAGTTAATGAACACCACTAACTTTAGCTTAGCAGTAGTAACACAAACCTTAGCAGCAGTAACTTCAAGATCATCAAGAAGTCTTTTAATCCCAAAAAATGAAGCTATAACGAAGGAGTTACGGGTTTTGAAAGATTTAGGTTTATAAAAATAGTTTTATAAACACATTTTGAATTTACTGTTTCAACTCGGATTTTTATAAAAACAATGAACATTTTATTTGAAAAGATTATTTCGTCACGATTTCATACATATAAAGAACACACGAAACGGAATTAAAATGAGCAAGTTACGAGTTTTCAAAGATTTCGGATAAATAGAAATTACAAATACTAATTAATTTTTATAAATAATTTTCTGTAATTTTTAT
>BQNB010066583.1:8252-27878 GCA_026074375.1 Tanacetum coccineum
GAGACTAAAAAAAATAAATAGTGAAATAATGACGAAATAAATGACGTCATAAAATGACCTGAAAATACGAAATGTTACAACTTGTTTGACCAATTATAAGGTGCGTGTTGTTTCTCCAAGATAGATCTTCGTTCGGGATATCACCAGTTAAGAGTTCGAGAGAAAGATATACTAAAGACCGCGTTTAGAACTCGATACGGGCACTTTGAGTTCACAGTCATGCCATTTGGACTGACAAACGCGCCAGCAATATATTTGGACAAATTCGTAATTGTGTTCATTGACAACATCTTAATCTACTCAAAGTCAGAAGAAGAGCATGAAGTCCACCTGAAAATGATTTTAGACTTACTTAAGAAGGAGAAGTTGTACGCCAAATTTTCAAAGTGCGAATTTTGGTTACAAGAAGTACAGTTCTTAGGACATGTGGTCAACTGTGACGGTATCCACGTAGATCCTAGCAAGGTTTAGTCGGTCAAGAACTGGAAGACCCCTGAATCGTTAACTGAAATCCGTTCATTTCTAGGATTGGTGGGTTACTACCGAAGGTTTATTGAAAATTTCTCCAAGATCGCAAAGCCCCTCACCCTTGTTGACTCAAAAGAATAAGACGTATGTGTGGAGCGATAAGGCAAAAGAAGCTTTCCGCTTCTCCTCCTCCCTAGGCATGTACATGGCTGAAATTGGTGTTTAGGGTACATGTGATGTGCCAATTTATGGAAACTTGCGATGAAAGTACTTGTTGTAGGGTTTAAGAAAGTATACAAGTGAGTTTTGATTTAATTATCAAGTGTATGTGTATGTATCCGGCCTAAGTGGCTAATAAGTGATAAAGTGAGTTAATTTTTATATATTGGGTATAATTGCGGGTATTGGTTTGAGTATAGATAGGTATAGGGGCTTCCGGGTAAGCCCGAATATAATTTATTGCGAAACGTAAGCCTTTTACGTAACCAATAAAAATAAATTATGAAAAGTTATAAATTATACTCTTAATAATCATATAACACTTGCTTGATGTAAACTTTTATTTGTTTGGTGTCCATTTACGTTGAATGATGATTTTTAGTTTACACGATAACTATACGATAATAATTAAAAACGAACGCGTAAAACTCTAAAAATAAATAATGGAATAAATGAAGTCGTAAATGACCTAAAAATATGAAATGTTACAGTCTTCACCCGTTAGAAGAGCCTTGTCCTCAAGGCTCAAGTTTCAACACTTGACGAAGGTACGGGTTTAGTGAATAGATGCGGATACTTCTTTTGAAATTGGTCTTCATGTTCTCATGTGAACTCAGGACCTCTCTATAACATTCCGTATTTTTAGGTCATTTACGACGTCATCTATTTTACTAATTATATTTTTTTTTCTCGCACGCGTTTACTTTTAATTCGTATTATATAGTAAAATCGCGTAAACTAAAAATCAACAATTAACGTAAACGGACATCAAACGAATTAAAGTTTTCGCCAAGCAAGCAGAAATTCCTGAGTGGAAATGTCAAAAGATAACAATGGACTTTGTCACAAAGTTTCCTAAAGGTAGCAGTAGGCATGATACGATTTGGGTCGTTGTGGATAGATTGACCAAGTCGGCTCACTTCTTACAAATTCGTGAAGACTACAAGACAGAGAAATTAGCAAAGATTTATACCAATGAGATTGTAGCGAGACATGGTGTGCCGGTGTCAATCATTTCAGACCGTGATGGTCGATTCACATCACACTTATGGCAAGCTTTTCAGAAAGCGTTGGGTACGAGACTAGACATGAGTACGGCTTACCACCCTCAGACCGACGGTCAGAGTGAGAGTATTATTCAGACGCTAGAGGATATACTTTGAGCTTGTGTTATGGATTTTGGTGGCAGTTGGGATACTCATCTTCCATTGATTGAGTTTTCTTATAATAACAGTTACCACACGAGCATTAAGTGTGCACCATTTGAGGCTCTGTACGGGCGGAAATGTAGATCCCCCGTGATATGGACTGAAGTTGGAGAAAGTCAGCTTATTGGACCAGAAATTGTGCAAGAAACGACTGAAAAGATTGTTCAAATTAAGGAAAGATTGAAGACGGCTAGGAGTCGCCAGAAAAGCTATGCTGATAAGAGGCGTAAACCTCTTGAATTCCAAGTTGGAGACCGAGTGTTACTTAAGGTATCTCCATGGAAGGGAGTGGTACGATTTGGTAAGAAAGGAAAGCTAGCACCACGATATGTGGGACCATTTGAAATCGTGGAGCGTGTTGGACCGGTGGCTTATCGGCTGAAGTTACCCCAGGAGCTAAGCTGTGTCCACGACACGTTTCATGTGTCGAACCTCAAGAAATGCTTGGCTGAGCCAGATGTTCAGGTGCCTTTGGATGAGATCGAGATTGATGAAAATCTTCGTTTTGTTGAAGAACCTCTTGAGATCGTGGAACGAGATGTGAAGAAGCTAAAGCGAAGAAGAATCCCATTGGTCAAAGTTCGTTGGAACTCTCGGCAAGGAGCTGAGTATACCTGGGAACGAGAAGACCAATTCCGGATAAAATATCCGCATCTTTTCTCCGAACCCGTACCTTCGTCAAATGTCGCAACTTGAGCCTTGAGGACAAGGCTCATTTAACGGGGAAGGACTGTAACATTCCGTATTTTCAGGTCATTTACAATACTATTTAATTTCACTATTTATTTTTTTTCTCGTACGCGTTCACTTTTAATTTTAATCGTTAAGCTAAATCGCGTAGACTGAAAATGATCATACAATGTAAACGGGCATTAAACAATTAAATGTTTACATCAAGCAAGTGTTATATGATTATTATGAGGATAATTAATAACTTTGTTCATCTTATTTTTATTGCAGATGAAGCTACCACTAGAAGAAGAATCACAGAGAAAGGCGTTTTTGCAGAAGCGGCTGTTTTTGAAGAAAGTGGCAAAAAATAAGGAATACTTGTTCTTGTATTTATATGATAAGGTTTCATATGGTCCAAGCTGGTGTGTGTTTATAGGATGATAAAGCTGGTTGGTTCCAGTCGTATGTTTATATGAGCGGTTAGGGCTAGTGGGCCACCACCATATGACGTTAGGGTCCGTGTAAACACAACCATGTGTTTTGTTTTGCAAAAGAGATAGGTAAAAAATAAAAACACATAATACTATATTTCATTCTCTCCCTCTTATAGATTTTTGTTTGATCTATTTGGTGGTTTTTGTTTTACAAGAGAGAAGATGCTATATGGTACTATATGTTTTTATGCACTTTAAACCCTAGATCCGGGAAACACTCCACAGAAAAACAAAATAAAAGAGAGAGAATACCCCTTACACTTCTATTTACACATATCCTAAGATGTACTAAGACATTTGCAAGCATTGGTTAACCATTTCCAAGTTATAATCAAGAAAAAGGAAGCTAGGGTTTAGTTAAGGAAGCTAAGGGTTTATTAAGTGCAAGTTTGGTTTTTGTGGCTAAACAAGGGTTTAGTACTTGTACATCATCATCATCATTCTTCTTAAGGTCCATTTAAACTCTTTATGTTGCTATAACTTTCATTATTATGCATATGATATTTCTATTTAGCTTATATCACCATTTAGGTTTTAATCATGAAAATGAAGTATATACTTGAAATGACCACATGGATTACTTATACATATGTTGTGTTAATACTTACATTATGTTAAAAAGGATGAGAAAATGTTGTATCATATTGTTTTGGTGTAAACATGATTATGGATTAATTAGGGTTTTCATAACTTCATAATATGTTTCAACTTAAAGAAATACATAAGACATGTTAATATTGATTATGGACTTTTAATCATGTTAATAGAACACTAAAATAAGTTCATATGGAAGAATAACATTGATACAATTTGGTTATGTGTAAAATGATTTAATTACAAAAACTAGTAAAATTGGAGATTTCTTAAGTAAAGTTATGAGATTCTTAAGTATTATTCATAAATTAGTTAACCTGGTAACTTGGACACATTATGGGACTCTTTTGACATAGGACTCCAATCATATATGTATGATTATATATAATATGATATATAAGACTTGTGGTCAAAAATAATAAAGTAATAAAAGTATATAGAAAAGATCAAAATAGGACTTATCAAACAAGCATAAACATTCTGTCCCAAATACGAAATTTGACATACTCATTTTATATTTTTATAAGATAATACATTTCATGACGATTCCGAAAAGGTAAGAAACTTGTTAAACGGATTAATAACGAAAAAGTTACGTTAAAAACGAGTTATACGTTAATTAAACGAAGTCGTAATAAATTTTTATATAAAACATTTTTATAAAACATTTCATACAGCAAGGGTTAGTATTTTTTATAAATAATACATATTTTTAGGATTCCAAAATGATATGTAATCGTAATTTTCAATTTATAACGATCGAGTTATAAATTTGCGGTTTACGACAATTAATACTTTTTTAAAATATTTTTTATAAAAGTTACTATTCATGACAGAAAAGTTATATTTTTGTAAACCTCATTAAAAAAATATAGAAACTTTCAAATACGAAGAACCTTCCTCGAAAGAATCATTAAAAACGAAGCTATAACGAATAAAATATGACATTTACGGTTTTACGACGACAAATACGATTTTTATAAAACTCACGTCTGATGTGAACAGTAAAAGTTACTGTTCACAAGTAAGGTCCGAATTCAAAAAATTTCATTATGATAACTCGTCTTTGATACGATAAAGATGGGCATAAGAAAAACGCGAGAATCGGAGTTTAAAAAACGCGGAAGTTACGCCAGTTTTACTAAAACGATTATTATAAAAGTTTTAACTGTTAAACCACAATATTTTCAAAACATTAGATTGGTGATTGAGCTATATAGAATGTTATGTGGTTATCAAAGTACTATATTACTAGGGAGTTTCATAATGAGGCCTCTTCGGATAGCGTTTCGACGAGTTGTTGGATTTACGATTTAAAGTGTCCTAACTAACTCGAAAACGTCATGTCTTGACCTTTTAATTGATGATAACCCGAACGATAGTACGAGATAAACAAAATAAGTTAGGATTCAAGTACCTTGGTACTTAATAAGACCTATATGGTTTAGGTTGCATTCTCGTCATTTCCATGGACGCATTTTCTATCTTGAATACTTGTTGATTTCCATTCACTCAAGGTGAGTTCATAGCCCCTTTTCGACAATTGTTTTACAAAATCCACGGGGTGAATTACATTGCTCGTTTTACTATCTTTTTTTTGTTTATTTATTTTTCTTTTTTTCCTAGGACACAAGTGTTTTTTAAAAGTGTATTGCTATCCAGATTACTGCCTGATTATTAAGGCCTAAGTTACCTTATTGTCGTGAAGTCCTATTATCATGAAACCGTTAATTGCTATATAGTGAGTGTGGTGTTATGGATAGATCTATCGGGACTAACAAACCACCACCTTTACTTGGTCCACTGTTTGATCGGTGCATTTAACATTGAAGGATGTTAGGTTGTGGCAAGGCATCCTATATTTGATTGGGGCACAAATCTAGTTAAGGCTTCGGTGTCATGAGCTTAGTGCAATAATAATTTTGGACTTCTGAATGTGTTTCAGAGTCTACTATTACTTCGATCTTGTGGTCCACCCTTTTTACTGATAAACCTATGATTTCACTCAACCTTTGTGTTGACTTTTAGCATGTAATTTCAGGTCCTAGAGTATGAAGATTGGACGGGAGCCGTGGCGGATATCAATGAAGACGGATTCTGTGTTTTATCTAAAGTTTATTGCAACTTTTATTATCTTTAAAAACTTAAGTCATCTTTTGGTACTATGAAGCTTTGTTTAATTAAGAAGGTTTATGACTTTTTAAACTTATGGGACCTAATGTATTAACTCTGATATTTTGCTATGGCATCAAATGAAATCTTGTCTTAAACGTCCATTTATGGTCGTTTCCTATATCTTGATTGTTGTACTTTGAAGTAGCACCCCAATGTTACCATTCCGCTGCTACCTGATTTTGGGGGTGTTACAGATGGTACCAGAGCCAAGGTTATAGGGAACTGGGTCGTTTTCAAAACCTAGTCTATAACCACAAAGTTTAAAGATTTTCTTTTTCTCCTCTTTTCCTTCATTTAAAATACAGAATCCTTCATCACTGTCCGATATCCACGCGCGCGTATTCCCTGATCCTTACTTACTTTTTTGATTATCATTATTGCATTATTATATTTAAATCTTAATATCTTAATACTTGGTTTAAATTCTATCTCTTTCGTCTATCTTTGTTCATTATCAATATCTATTTCTATCGATCAATTATATATATCGATATCTGATTAATTAAAAATTACTATAATCATTCTCCATTATTTACCAAGGTGCCATTAACTCTGCCATACTTTTACAAATTTCAATGAATGTGTACTTGTGTTGCCAGGATCATGTCCGCCCAGGAGATTTAAGAAGAATCTGTTAGGAGATAGTGGAATAAGCGTGGTGCCAAAGCCATGAAAAATATGAAAAGACTAGAGTGACTTCACAACAATAAACTGGTGGATCCGCGGATCAACAACTTCTGGAGGACTGTTGTAACCAGAGATGCATGGATGTTCGTATAAGACATTTACGAATGGCAAACCTCACTCTTTCAACGGGACTGAAGGTGTAGTCAGACTGAAACGTTGGTTCGGATAAAAGATGGGCAGTGTTGAAATTGCAAATGTGCCTGAGATGACAAGTAAAGTTTGCTATTGTGCACGTTCGAGGTCGTGCTCTAGACCTGGGGAACGGGGAAAATGTTAGACTGTAGGACTTGCTGGGGGGGCTTAATGCTAATCAGATCCCTGGAAGCAACTGAAAGCTATGATGACCACTGAATACTGACCAGCATACATGATATCACAAGATCGGAACAAGAGCTTTGGACTCTGACTCTGAAAGGAGATGATATTGAAGCTTACAACAATCGTTTCCACGAACTGGCCTTGATGTGTCATGAATTGTGCCTTACTGAAAGAAGAAGATTGAAAGGTATATTCGTGGGTTTCCTGAAGATCAAAGGGAAACTCACTTCTCAAAGCCTGCGACCTTGCACGAGCAATCAAATCATGGCTCGTGAACTGGTCGAGCAAGCAGTTCAGGGTAGCCCCTGCCAAGAATGGGGTAAAATCAATAAAAGGAATTGGGAAGACAACCAGAGAAACAACAATAACAATAACCATAACTACAACAACAACCACAACAGCAACAATAACCACAACAACAACAATAACCACAACCGAAACAACAATCATCACCAGCAACAAAACAGGAGACAGGAAAATGTCAGGGCATATGCTGCAGCCCCAGCTGGAGGAAAGATTTATGCTGGAAATTTACCAAAATGTAATCGGTGCAACTTACATCATCATGACCGTGTCTCAAGCTGGTCGGAGATGCCAAAGATTTTGGGCACTGGAGAAGGATTGTAGAGTTTGGCATCAGGTGCAAGGTAATGACTCCCTGCAAATGTGATATGTTTCGGGTGTATGGAGGAAAGGACATTTCAAAAGATAATATGTCCGAAACGCAGGGAACCAGCAAAAATGATAGGAGCTCGTGGGAGAGCTTCGTGGTGGTGGAAAAATCCATAGCAGAATTCTGGAGTGTGGTCACGGGTACGTTTCTTCTTAATGATCACTACGCTTGTATTTTCTTTGATTCAGGTGCTGAGAAGAGTTTTGTATCTTCTGCGTTTACACATTTTATTAATATTACCCCTGCCACTCTAAACACTAGCTACGAAGTAGAGTTAGCGGACGGAAAAGTTGTTAGCACCAATACCATTTTACGTAGTTGCACCTTAGTCTTGTTAAATCAACAGTGTCACAAAATTACTGGTTGCCAACCGGCTAGGAAGCTTTGCTTTATTCATTGAATGATTGTTGGCATATCCACCGAGCTCTCATCGATGTTTGAGAAGATTGTCCGTATTCCTTTTCCGAATGGCAAGATTCTTGAAGTTCAAGGCGAGAGGCCGGAAAAGGATCTTCGTTCACTTGCATGTATCAAGGCTGATGAGAAAAAGCTTGATGACATACGTGTTGTCCGAGACTTCCCTGAGGTATTTCCAGACGATCTGTTAGGTTTACCTCTTGTGCGAGAGATAGAATTTCGCATTGATCTGATTCCAGGCGCATCACAGTTGTTAGATCCTACATACTGGTTAGCCCCTTTTAGAAATGTTAGAATTGTCGACCAGCTTAAAGAACTTCAAGAAAAGGGTTTTATTCGACCAAGTCACTCACCATGGGGAGCACCCGTGCTCTTTGTCAAGAAGAAAGACGGTTCGATGAGAATGTGTATTGACTACAGGGAGCTAAACAAGTTAACTATAAAGAACCGTTACCCTCTCCCCAGAATTGATGACTTGTTTGACCAATTACAAGGTGCATGTTGTTTCTCAAAGATAGATCTTCGTCAGGATTTATCAGTTGAGATGTCCGAGAGGATGGATATATCGATGAACCGGCGTTAGAACCCCCCCCCTCCCCGATATGGGCACTTTGAGTTCACAGTCATGCCATTTGGACTGACAAACGCGCCAGCAATATTTATGGACTTAATGAACCGCGTCTGTAAGCCGTATTTGGACAAATTTGTAATTGTGTTCATTGACGACATCTTATCTACTCAAAAGTCAGAAGAAGAACATGAGCCACCTAAGACGATTTTAAACTTACTTCAGAAGGAGAAGTTGTACGCCAAATTTTCAAAGTGCGAATTTTGGTTACAAGAAGTACAGTTCCTAGGACATGTGGTCAACCGTGACGGTATCCACGTGGATCCTAGCAAGGTTGAGTCGGTCAAGAACTGGAAGACTCCTGAATCGTCAACTGAAATCCGTTCATTTCTAGGATTGGCGGGTTACTACCGAAGGTTTATTGAGAATTTCTCCAAGATCGCAAAGCCCCTCACCCTGTTGACTCAAAAGAATAAGACGTATGTGTGGGCGAAAAGCACAGATGAAGTTTCAAATTCTGAAGGAGAAACTATGCATGCTCTGTGTTAGCACTCCCCGATGGACCTGACGACTTTGTGGTCTATTGTGATGCATAAAACAAGGTTTTGGGTACGTGCTGATGAACGGGGCAAGGTGATAGCATATGCGTCAAGACAGTTGAAGAAGCATGAGAAAATTTACCACCCACGACCTTAGAATTGGGTGCGGTGGTGTTCGCCCTCTTAAAAATCTGGTACAATTATCTTTATGGGACTGAAAGTATTTATCTACACTGACACCAGAGTCTCCCCCCCCCCCCCCCCCCCCCCCCCAGTACATATTTGACACGAAGATTTAAATATGCGCCAAAGGCGGTGGATCGAGCTACTCAGTGACTACGAGTCGAGTCCAATACACTCGGCAAGGCGAACGTGGTGGCAGATGCCTTGAGCAGAAAAGAAAGACTCAAGCCAAGACGAGTACGTGCTATGAGTATTACTATTCATTCTGGACTTAAGACTAAGATTTTGGAAGCGCAGAGCGAAGCTTCCAAGGATCTCAAAGCCCCAACTGAATGGCTAAGAGGATGGTGGATCTGGATCAACAAATACTGGAGGGACTGTTGTGCCAGAGATGCATGGATGTTCGTATAAGACATTTATGAACTGCAAGGAAATTAATCATGGATGAAGCTCATACATCTAGATATTCAGTACATCCGGGTGCAGATAAGATGTACTATGATCTGAGAGACTTGTATTGGTGGCCTGGTATGAAGAGAGACATTGCTGAGTACGTTAGCAGATGTCTTACGTGTTCTAAGATTAAAGCCGAACATCAGAAACCCTCAGGATTTCTTCAGCAACCAGAAATTCCTGAGTGGAAATGGGAAAAGATAACAATGGACTTTGTCACAAAGTTGCCTAAAAGTAGCAGTGGGCATGATACGATTTGGGTCGTTGTGGATAGATTGACCAAGTCGGCTCACTTCTTACCTATTCGTGAAGACTACAAGACGGAGAAGTTAGCAAAGATTTATACCAATGAGATTGTAGCAAGACATGGTGTGCCGGTATCAATCATTTTAGATCGTGATGGTCGATTCACGTCACACTTATGGCAAGCTTTTCAGGAATCGCTGGGTACGAGACTAGACATGAGTACGGCTTACCACCCTCAGACCGACGGTCAGAGTGAGCGTACTATTTAGACGCTGGAGGATATGCTTCGAGCTTGTGTTATGGATTTTGGTGGCAGTTGGGATACTCATCTTCCATTGATTGAGTTTTCCTATAATAACAGTTACCACACAAGCATTAAGTGCGCACCATTCGAGGCTCTGTACGGGCAAAAATGTAGATCCCCCGTGAGATGGACTGAAGTGGGAGAAAGTCAGCTTATTAGACCAGAAATTGTGCAAGAAACGACTAAAAAGATTGTTCAAATTAGGGAAAGACTGAATATGGCTAGGAGTCGCCAGAAAAGCTATGCTGATAAGAGGCGTAAACCTCTTGAATTCCAAGTTGGAGACCGAGTGTTACTTAAGGTATCTCCATGGAAGGGAGTGGTACGATTTGGTAAGAAAGGAAAGCTAGCACCACGATATGTGGGACCATTTGAAATCGTAGAGTGTGTTGGACCGGTGGCTTATCGGCTAAAGTTACCTCAGGAGCTAAGCTGTGTCCACGACACGTTTCATGTGTCAAACCTCAAGAAATGCTTGGCTGAGCCAGATGTTCAGGTCCCTTTGGATGAGATCGAGATTGGTGAAAATCTGCGATTTGTCGAAGAGCCTATTGAGATCGTAGAATGAGATGTGAAAAAGCTAAAGCGAAGAAGAATTCCATTGGTCAAAGTTCGTTGGAAGTCTCGGCAAGGAGCTGAGTATACTTGGGAACGTGAAGACCAATTCCGGAAGAAATATCCTAATCTTTTCTCCGAACCAGTACTTTCCTCAAGTGCCGCAACTTGAGCCTTGAGGACAAGGCTCTTCTAACCGGAGGAGACTGTAACATTCCTTATTTTCAGGTCATTTACGACGTCATCTATTTTACTAATTATTATTTTTAGTATGCGTTTACTTTTAATTCTTATTATATATAGTTAAATCGCGTAAACTAAAAATCAACAATTAGCGTAAACGGACACCAAACGAATTAAAGTTTTTGTCAAACAAGCAATATATTATTTTTACGAAAGTAATAATCAACATTTTATATTTTATTTTTATTGGTTGCGTAAAACGTTATGTTTCGCGATAAATTAAGTTTAGGCATTCCCGGAATCACCAAAATTAGTCTACGCTTCAACTAATAACCATTTTTATTTACAATGATCAAAGTTTACAAAACCTTACCCATGTACATCATATGGGACGTCCCACATTTAAAAGAAATAAGCAAGACTTTACAAATTGCAAGTATATAATTCTAGATAGAAACTACAACTTACATTATAACTTATACTTACACGTTTTGCAAGTAACACTTCTATTTATCTAGCAAGATAATATCTAGCCAACATCATCCTTAATTCATGGAACTCATCTCAACTTTTAGGAACATAAAAACACAACATTAATCACAAGGACCAAGTACTTCCCTAAAAACCCTCATGGTGTTTTTATGCATCTAGTCTTGATCTCATCTAAGTCCAAGAAGTATATAAGTAAAGTAGCTAGTAAGAAAGAACACACACTCTTCATTTCTAAGGTGAAAGTTCACAAAATCTCTTATCCCTCATCCTCTCTAGCTCACGGCAACAGAACACCCCTTTACATAATCCATACAAATTTTTCTTCAACATATACAATCTATCACACATCATTTCTAAGATATACTAAGGTCTTTGCAAGCATTAGTTAACCATTTACAAGTATTGAAGCAAAGAATGGAAGATTAGGGTTTAGGGTTTCAAGATCTTGCAAGCTAGGGTTTATAATCTAAACAAGGGTTTAGATTGTGTTGGTTATCATATTGCATCACTATAAGGTTATCTATAAACCTTTATGTCTTTACTTTTATCATTTTTATGTGTTTACATATTCTATATAACTAAATCACCACTTAGGATATGTTTAACTTGTAAAAGTGGATTTTTCTAGTAAACATGATTTTATGAACTTGTACACATGTTATATGGATATAAATATGGACCATGAACTTTATAAAATGAAATACACGTATATAATAAGTATTGGATAACTTGTGGTATTTATTAAGTTGTAAAGTATAGAAAACAAGTTATAAAAATGAGTACACCTAAAGATTTCAAAAGGGGCTGTTGTATTTCGTATTTTAGACAGTAGGTTTAACACCTTAGAAAGTTTACGTTATATGATACTTTTATAAAACTATGTTTTATAATAAGTTACTATTCACAAAGAAACCTTACACATTTAAAACATCAAGTAAATCGATAAAACATTAAATACGAAGGCATGCTACGTAAAAATCGATAGAAAAATGAGTTAAAACGAATAATTACAACATTTACAGTAACTAAATATTTATAAAAATAATATAATAATTGTATGAACAGTAAAAATACAAATCATCAGAAAAAACATCAGATTTTGAAAATGTTATATTTTGATAACTCGTCTTAATACGAAGGCGTGGACGTAAGAAACGAAAGAAACAGACTTAAAACGAGAAAGTTACGCCAGTTTTACTAAAGTATACTTATAAATGTTTTTACTTTATAAATATGATTTCACTAAAACGATTAGATGGTGATGTAGCTATATAGAATTATATGTGGTATTAGTTAATCAAAGTACTATATTACTAGGGAGTTTCATAATGAGGCCTCTTCGGGGTGTGCGTATCGCGACGAGTTGTTGGATTTGACGATTTAAAGTGTCCTACTCCTCATACGTCACACATGACCTCTTAAATTAAGATAGCCCAACTATGAGATGATACATACAACCTATAAATAATCAAAGTTTTTAGTACTTATACGACCAAATTTGGATAAGGGTTCCTTCGATTCCTCGTGACAAACATTTGTCTATGTGAATACATGTTTATTATCATTCACTCGAGGTGAGTTCATACCCCTTTTACTACGAGATTGTTTTACAAAACCTACGAGGTGAATTACATTGTTTGGTTTTACTATTGGATCACAAGTGTATTTCTAAGTGTTTTCAAAGAGTTTTACAAAGTGTAATGCTATCCAATTACTGCCTGAATATTATTTCTAATATACCTTATTGCCGTGAAAGTCCCTATTTATCATGAACCGTTTAACTGCTTATGTGTAGTAAGCTCGAGTGTGTGATAGATCTATCAAGACCGACAAACCACACCTTTCCTTAGGTCACTATTTTAATCAAGGTGCATTTAACAATGAGAGGTTGTTAGGAATTGCAAGCATCCTATATCTGATTGGGGCAAAATATAGTTAAGGCTTCGGGTCATGAGCTTAGTGCAATAATAAACGTTTTGGACTACTGAATGTGTTTCAGAGTCTACTATTACTTCGATCTTGTGGTCCACCCTTTTTACCGAAAAACCTATGATTTCACTCAACCTTTGTGTTGACTTTTAGCATGTAATTTCAGGTCCTAGGGTATGAAGATTGGGCGGGAGCCGTGCGATAACAATGAAACGGATTCTGTGTTTTATCTAAAGTCTATGCAACTTTTATTATCTTTAAAAACTTAAGTCATCTTTTGGTATTATGAAGCTTTTGGTATAATTAAATATGTATGTGAAATGTTTATTACTTATAAAACATAAGGGACCTAATGTATAAATTTTGATATTTTGCTAAGGCATCGAATAAAATCTTATCTTAAAACCTCCATTTATGGTCGTTTCCTATATCTTGTTTGTTGTACTTTGACGTAGCACCCCATTATTACTATTTCGTTGCTACCTGATTTTGGGGGTGTTACATAACTAAATATAAAAGACACGATGTGTCATGACAATACCGAAAACAAAGGAACTGCATCTTGTATTAATGAAAAAGGGGATCTCATCAATACAAAGACAATGTCTCGCAAACCTATTGAAACTAAAAAACAATCAAGAATCCATGCAAACAAGATATGAAACGAAATCAAATGAGACTTCCAATCAGCCTAATTGTCTCTCTAGCCACTTTTATTAACTTCAACACCTTCATAACGCTCACCTGAAAATGATGCTTAAAACGTCAATACAACGGTTGTAGAGTCGATAGGTTTACACACACAAATCATGCATTAAATAATTTACTGTATTATAAAAAACATAAACATGGTAGGACAGTTAAGTATCTATTATGCAGCTAGCATTTTATCACATCAAACACCAAATTCTTAGATGGAACGTATACCACTGATTCCAATGTCCCGAAGCCTTACATTCAAGGGTAGAATCATCACCCGAAGCCAACAATCTCAAAGCCATGGGTAGAATAATCACACGAAATCAAAGTCCATAACATTGGGTAGGAACGTTACCCCCGATCCAAAGCCATAACATTGGGTAGGAACGTTACCCACGATCCAAAGCCATAACATTTAGCACATAACATATAATAGCTTCATAAAAGTCCATGCGTCAGCCCTAAAATGCAACTATATGAAGGACTCCTAGGTTATAGTCTAGGCTCGACCACCTACTTCTCTATAACCAAAGGCTTTGATACTAATCTGTCACACCCCGCCAAGGCAGAAATACGAGGTGTAACATCATGGATATCATCACAACACAATGGTGTCAACAATAGAGAATCACTACATGCATAACTAAATATTGAAGACACGATGTGTCATGACAATACCAAAAACAAAAGAACGGCACCTTGTATTAATGAAAAAGGGGTCTCGTCAATACAAAGTCAATGTCTCTCAAACCTATTAAAACTCATAACATTCAAGAATTCATGCAAACAAATACGAGATGAAATCAAATGAGAACTTCCAAAGCCATCCTAATGGTCTCTCTAGCCACTTTTATTAACTTCAACACCTTCATAACGCTCACCTGAAAATGATGCTTAAAACGTCAACACAATGGTTGGTGAGAGTCATAGGTTTTGCGACACTAATACAAGATTTAAATCAATCACTGTGATTATAAAAAAACAAAAACATGGCAGGACAATTGAGCTGGCTATAATACATGCTAGCATTCATGCAACCAACAACACCATTAGGACGGAACGTGTCCCCCGATTCAAACCACAAAATATAGTCATGGAGAGGAATGTTATCCCCAATCCCAGACTCTTGATACCGTATCTGCACAGGTTCATACCCACATAAAGTAGGCGAAACCTTTTACCCACAAAGTAGGCGAAGACCAATGCAACATCATACAACATGCAACACATAACATATAATAGCTATTTAAAAGTCCATGAGTAACTTAAACTACATAATCACAGCAATCAAAACATTTCGAAACATATTTTGTATCATTTCCATCCCAAAAAACATAGTAAAATAGGACTATGAAAGTCACCTGATGCTCAGCTACTTGATAAAATCTTGCACACAATCTCAACACAACAAAAACACAAGTTACACTCGGTTAGGCTAATGCCCAAGCCAATGTAACAATCATATGATGGACTTTTAAACCTTATACTAAGTTTATAATCCTATATATACATCTCCCAAACCATTTTCATACCCTATATAACCTTACCATTAACTTCTTAGAAAAAAAAATACTATGTGGAACTATTTTATAAAAATTCATCATTACAAAGTATTCAGATTCGGATCTGAACGCACACCAAAAAGTTTGACGTCCTTAAAAATACTTAGAAAATGTTTTATCGCTAGCCCTTCGAACTGGAGTTAATAGACACCTAAAATATGTCCCATGATTTTTAAATTTGAACTTTAAGTAGGGGTTTTACTCCTCGAAATCAGACCCAAATTTACTGTTTTAACAACTTTTCTTGCGAAAATTATTTGACTAACTTCCCGACCTCAAAAACTTTCGGGCCGGACTTTTTGGAAACTAGACTCTCTGAACTTATTAATAGACATAAGATTCATAAAGAAAAACGTTACCATCCTTGAGATATCCATCGAACAACATGAACTGAAATTCTGCTCAAACCTAATTCCTATTTAAACGTGATCCAACCCTAACCAATTACATCAATAGGACCTTAATTAAACCCTAAACACTTCTAATTAAGTTTAACATTATAAATTTACAGATTTTTATGAACCCTAATTTATCCATCACTTTATTGTTACATGAATTAAAGAAAACTAAACAACTATGGTTTATGAACATACCTTAATCCTTGATTCTTGAAACCCTAAATCACCAAATTGATCTTGAATAAAAGAAATCTTTTTTTTTCTCTGCTTCTTGGTTCGACCGGATATTAAAAAAAATAGGGATGAGGGTTTGTATTTATAGTGAAAAGAAGAGGTTTAGATAATTACCTAATTAGAGTCTCTCTTATACTAAAATTGGTTTTCTTTTCTTTTCTTCTTTAACCGGCCGAACAAACACCTTTTTTATTATTATTTACACAAAAACCCTTTAATTTTGTTATTTTTATAAAAACTTTTATTTATTTAGACATCTTTCTAAATAAAATTAGTTTTAAATACATAAAAATAAATAAATTCATTTCATACTTTATTTCTCTAACTTAATAATACTAAAATATACTAACTAAATTTCTAAATCAAATTTTCTATTCTCGCGAATTCCTATTATCTAAATATGTATACATATACATATAAATACGTACACACATAAAATTTACCATGATTTTCATTGTCACCAAATGTGAACAAAATAAAATACCCACATTAACCATAAATTAAATCTAAATGAGACGATCACGCTCACAGATTGATAACTAACTCACATAAAATCACATAACCACATAATTACTATAACACATAATGAAACTCAAATCAATACTAACGATTGACTAACATGCTCAAAGCACAGTTGTCACAGGTATGTTGAAAGTATGTTCATAATAGGTTTAGAAAGAGTTTCGGCCTTGGCTAGAGGCAATTGATAAAAGAATTGAGTTGGTATTTTGTTAAAAAATGGGAGGATTCATTTTTGCTCCTCTCTAAGTCTAAACCTCATTTGGAGTGTTTCTAGATGCTCAAATATCATGTACATACCTTTATTGAAGTTTCCACATGTGTCAGGTAAGAGGAAAGCCGACAAAACAAAATCTGTAAAAACGGAATTCGTGAGTGGTGCGCTGGCCATGTGCTGACGCGTGACCAGCGCGGAAGACTCACATTTCTGATTTTCTGGATTTTGGTTATCGTTTGTTATTTTAAATGTTGCGAACGTTTATTTGACATCATTAAAACATAAAGGAGATCCTAGTCAATGTTGCACCAACACAGTTGAAAACCATAACGTCAAGGACCAAATTCATAGATAACCCTATTCAATTTATAAAACCATACAAGTGAATATTTGGCAAAAAAAGTCAAACATAGTTTGTCTTGCACCCTATTTAAGACTATTGTAAATTGTTATAAAAGTAAAGCAGTATTGCAGTTATCCACTAAAAAATGAATTCATCACCAAATCACAAATGGGAACAAGCTCTTGATATAGACGATTCAATTTTTGACTAACACCCGTCGTCCGTCCTAACAACAACCCTCACATACTCCCTGAGACATCAACCACCACCCAAACCTTGTTTTCATCTTAAAACCATTAAGTTGATAATTATGCTGTGAAGCTCATTAGGATAATACCAGGTCCTACTGGTATTGTTCAAACGACCAAGCTCCATAAAATAGCTGATACCCCGGAAGGTGGGGAGGAATCCGTAATGTCTACACAAGAGTATATTAGAAAAGTTATTGAGGATGTGCGTAAGGATGATGATTTTACGCGTACGCCGTGGCTTAGCGTAGTTGAGCATGTCAATGTTGATGGAGGGATCGTGACTGGCTATTTTGGAGATGTCAAGAAATTTCTCAAGAATGTAAACTTGAGAAAGTTGTTGCAATTATTAAGTCATGTACTCCGAATGCGCTGGGCGATCTCACAGTAACACTCAAAGACCTTTCTGGTATAATCTCCGGTGCTATTCATTACAAAGTGCTTACGGATGAGAGGTTTGCAAAGGCGATTACCGTAGGAGTGTCTTTGATACTTTATAATGTTTTTGTCTTTTCTTCTAAGCAATCAACTCATCATTATCTTAACATTACAAAGAAAAATATGGTTAAGGTATTCCACAAGGATGGTGGGTCTTCATAGTTTCTATGCTTTGTTCTGAATGTTGTAAAGAGTATTTCTTTACTTTG
Organism: Tanacetum coccineum; assembly: GCA_026074375.1. Classification (NCBI taxonomy): domain Eukaryota; kingdom Viridiplantae; phylum Streptophyta; class Magnoliopsida; order Asterales; family Asteraceae; genus Tanacetum; species Tanacetum coccineum. The sequence goes on from BQNB010066583.1 coordinate 26,497, forward strand.
GTATGTCTTAGTAACTCAAATAGCTTTGTTCGAATTATTGTATACGATTGCTAACTTGTCAAGACTATGATTTTACCAATATGACACAACATTAGTGCAACTGCAAATGTATGCATAAGAGATTTAACCAACTATATTAGTAAATATTTAAACAAAAGTTGATTTAAACATTTGAAATACACATGTCATAACAAGATCTAGTAGTATACAAGCTAAAACTTAAACATCTAACTTCAAAAACAAACGCAACTTAAAAAACAAACAACAACTTAGAAAACAAACACCAACATAAAAAACAAACACCAACATCATTCATCATCGATATATAGTTTCACCACCTTTTCGACAATATAGTATGCTATATCTCTCAATCCATCAACAATCTTTTCTGCATGTTTCCTTATTTCATCAGTGTACCAACCCATGTCATCCTCCACATGCATCATAGACTTAGCCTTATATGATGTTGCCTTTGTCTTTTGAAGACGCTTGCGTATCATTACCATGATTTCTTCAGCGAAAGGTGAAATTTTCTTAAAAGAAATGTCTTCGTCAACCAAAAACTTACCCTTATCACTTGCTGCCATTTTGTTTTGAGGTATTAAGTTTGGTGGGTGAGAATCAGAGGGCGAAATACAGTGTGCTTGAATGGTAAATCTGATATCGATTTAAATACTTAGGTTTGAGGGTCCAATGGTGTATCTGGGTTTGACGGTCCAATGGTGTATTTGGGTTTCAAGGACTAACCATGTAAGGAAAACCATAATTCTATATTTACCCGCCAAAAGACTAGCCCTTTTTCCCGCCAATGAAACTATGGAATGTAGTAACAGGTGTAACAACCAACAATCACTGTTATATAGGGACCACACGGGCAAAAAAGTGGTTTTCACATCAAGGACCAACTGTGTATAACCTCTCGTGCTACTTACATGTTTTTGAAACTAATGCATGGATTTGACTTATCTGTCCATTAAGTGGACTATGAAACGTAGTAACAGGATTAACAAATAACAATCAATGTTATATAGGGACCAAACGGGCAAACCCAGTTTTCACATCAAGGACCAACTGTGTATAACCTCTAATGCTAATGAGTTGTTTTTTCTAGAATAAGTAAAATAGGTCACAAACAACTTAAATCGGTCTTAAACAAGTGAAATTATTCATGAACAACAACCAAAAGTAGCATAAACATATCTATTTGCCACATAAGTGGACTTTTGTTTTTGCGTCTAAACATAGCCAATTTGCAAGACTCGGTCAATGCCAAGATTGAGTTGTGTAATGTGTGTTTTGTGTGTGTGTGATTTGGTGGGCAATATTTGTGTTTAAGTAAGTTATGTTTTGGTAACAAAGTTGTTTGTCTTATTACACTAAGT